>APFE030689999.1:0-14502 GCA_000404065.3 Pinus taeda | reverse complement strand
TAAGCCATCAACATCGTAACATCATAGAAATATACCTATCTATCAAATTTATCATCATTATACTTTTAGTAGAGCGCATACATATTCTTTACTACCCTCATCATAAATTCAAATACTAAACTTAACTATTTAATGATGCAATCATCGGAATACTGATAGATAAGATACATAACCATTCATGCTATCATAATATCAATGGAAAGCATTTATAAACATCATAACCATGAATATCTCAATCGTTAATAATAGTGTCATGTGTCCGGATCCTCAACCTGAGGTCCTCAAAGAATAAAGTGTGGGCCTTATGGCTAATTAAATGTTTGCGTCATATCACTGTCAGTCAACTAGAGCGGGCACTACAAGAAGAAAGTCGTGGCTATAGTCGGGGGCGCTGAGGAGCGAGGCTGATATAAGTGCCTTTTTCAAGGCATCAAATGATCATTGAGCTTGATCATCCCACAGATACGACACTCTTTTCTTAAGTAGAGGCATGAAGCCTTTCGTCAATTCGACATAATTTATGATGAATCATCGTAAATTTTTTTCTTTCCCCTGCAAACGTTGGAGTTGAAGAACATATTGTGGTTCTGGCAATTGAACAATTGATTTTACCTTATTGGGATCAACCCTAATCCTGTACTTGGAGACAATGAATCCATGTAAGCGTCCAGAATTGACGAAGAAAACACATTTATGCAAATTCAGCTGAATGTTGTAAAACCGACACCTTAGAAAGATCTCTCTTAAATGGTTTAGGTGCTGCGTTTGTTGCTTGGAATGGGCTAGAAGGTCATCCAAGTAAGCCTGAACGATATGTCTGATATCGTGAAATGCGTAGTCCATAGATCTTTGAAAATTTGCTCCAACATTCTTTAATCTGAATGGGAGTTTCCGATAGGCAAAGATTCCCCATGGGTAGAGAAAGGCACTTTTATGCTGGTTGTTGGGTTTTATAGCAATCTGGTTGTAACCTGAGAATCCGTCCATGAATGAAAATGATTCACAATCTGTGCAGTCATCGATGATTTGGTTCATGAATAGTGTCGGGTAATTATCCTTAGGACATGCGGCTTTCAAGTCTTGATAGTCGACACATATGCAGATGGTTCCTTGTTTTTATCGACATGAACGAGATTGGAAACCCATTCAGTTAAAGGAATAGGATAGATGAAACCAACATGTAACAATTTTTCCACTTCGGTTTTTATGGCTGCCGTTTTGCAGGGATGGATCGATCGAAGTCTTTGATGGACAAGTTTTGCATTGTCGTAAAGCTTGATCTCATGCTTGATGATATAAGGATTTATGCCGGACATTTCCTCATAAGACCAGGTGAATACATCACGGAATTCCTTAAATAGGCAGGTGAAGCTTGCAATTTCGTTAGGATTGCAATCGGCTCCAATCTGGATGTTTTCCATGATGCCTATCGTGACAGAAATATCGATGAGAAATGTCTTCGAAATATTTCCCATGTTTCCTTCTGCCTCCAAAGTCTGGATGGTCGTATAGGGTGAGGAAATGATTTCTGGTATGTCAGGGGACAGTATTTGAAGAGGCATCGTGTCCAAATCAGATATCTAAACATGATGGTGCCAATCCTCCCAAGGTTGCTCTTCTAAACTCATGGTTTCTCGAATAACTTCGTTCGTAGGTAGGATTTGATCGAGTAGATCAAAAGAAGGTGCTATTATGGAAGGGGCGGTGGTACCATCGGCAGTAACCAACGTGACCGGAGATGCAGATGTGGATTGAATGGCTTGGTAGGCCAATTCAGCTGGTGACAACGACATTTGTTCTTCGAATGTGTCAAGGTCTAAAGGAGCTGGTAGGATCCATGGATTGGTTGGTTCATGAGGAGTATATGAAAGCATATTGATCCTTTGTGAAACCTTCGATGGTTGAAGAGGAAAACAACCCATGAGGGAAGAAGCCTTCAGTAGACTGGTACCTAAATTGACATAAGAGTTAGTTCCACCTCCTATTAGGGTTATGGAGCTACTTGGTAATGGCGAATAATCAGGGGTGCAGAAAGATAACTGATCTATTATAACTACCATTCCATCCAATGGGAATAGGATGATGTGAAAGATAGTAGATACGATAACCGTCATGGCATATGTCTAACTATGACCCAGCAAGAGATTATAGTCGAGCTTTTTGTCTACGAATTCTATGTCCACCATAACCTTTTTCCCATACAAAGTGATGGGGTAGCTTGCAAAGTACCCTTTTGGGATGAAAGTGTGGCTGTAGAAAGCTTTCAGGGAGTTCGATGGTGAGGTTAGGGTTGGAGAACCCAGGGTGAGCCAACATAAAGCCGACATGATGCAGGTAGAAGCACCTTTGTCGATGACAGTTCTGTGTATACCTTTAGCTTTCGAAGTTATATGCACCTGAAATGCAAGCTGGTGAGAAAGGGGAGGTTTACACTTGGACATGTCGAAAATAGCAAGCATGGAATCCTCAGGGTCGATACCACCAATAGCCAAAAGCACAACTTTCCATTGTGTTGGGCATGTTTGTAATACTTCGAGCACCGACATAGCCGGCAACGCTTGCACCAAATTTTCTACAATGTTGTAGTTTTGGGCGGCACGTGTAGATGTATTGTGCATTGTGCGTCGAAGTGCCCCTTTTGGGGGTCGAATTACAAGGTCCACAACCGGGCTTTCGATATGCAAATCGTTGGGTGGCTGTGGGTTTGGACTTGAGGAAGGTTCCGTGGCATGAGTGACAGGAGTTCCATAAGGTTTGGCTCTTGTGGTGATTTCTACCATTTCAAATGTGTAAATGGTAGAATATCTTTCACCAGCTGAAGGATGATGCGAACCATCATTGCCCCCTTGTAGGGGTTGCAGTTGGTTTGCAATAAGATTTTGCTGTTGCTGAGTGGGAAAAGGATTTCTAAGGACAGCGGGGGTCTTACTAGTATCCCTTTTGGCAAGGTATTCTGTGCATTCCTGAAGACACGAAAAACACCAGGTCACGTGTTCTTTAGCATAGAGTTTGCATGGATATCTAGTGTGTTTATCCTTTTCCTCGTTAGTAGGCACAATGGCCTTTTGTTTTGGGTTTGGCTGCTTTGCTGACTGCTCCTCAGAAGGAGCGGTCTTTTTCTTATTCTTCTTGTTCTTGCCACTGGATTTTTGCATAGATTTCACAGAGTTTATCGCAGTGGCAGGAAGATCAGTCGATTTGGTAGAGGGGCCCACCAACATCTCGATGATGTGACCGCTGAGTTGTTTTACAGCAGCCCCAAAGGTTGCACCGATAATCCTGTCGGCGTGCATTTTGGGGTGCTAAGTAGAGGAAACATTGGGGTTACCAGGGGCATTGGGGATTATGTTGTAAAGAGTGCTAGACTGTGAATATATCAGATCTAAGTGCTGGGCACGGCGTATGGATTGGTCTTCGTGACTGCACCACCTAGAGCGAAATCTCTAGAGGTTTGCGGGAGTAAGGACTTGCAAAACCAGTCCGTTAAGAGAAAGTCTGGGAGGGGAGATTTGACTAACCTCTTCCTATGTCTCTATTCATGTATATGATCGGAGATGTGGGTGGTGTTATCTTGACGAAATGAAGTGACGAGCTCTGTCCCAATCTCACAGTGGATGGGTAGCTTGAAGTGCTTTAGGAATTCCATCGCTAAAGCGTCAAAGGTGTTTACTGATGCACGTGGTAACTCAATATACCATTTCACTACGTTTCCAGTGAGGGTGTGGGGAAAAAGACGTAACCAGACATTATCATCCACCATAGAGTTTGAAACACACCAAATATGGTAGGTGGTGATATGGGTGCCCAGATCCTCCCTTTGTTTTCCATCGAACTTTGGGATGTCTGTTGGTATCTTATGCGGGATCGGTGGCCATTGTAAGTTGTGATAGATGGGGTCATTTGTCAGTTTGTATAAGTTGGGTATATCCAACGTTGCCAAAAAAGGTAGATCGTTTGGTGCCCTCGACTCGGACCATGGTGATGACGGATGACTTGAGGAGCTTTGCGCTCCTCCCATCATTTGGCTCCCAATATTGTACATGGGTTGCGTGGTGTAGTAATTGCTTTGAGGTATGGTGTTGTAGAGTGGATTTCCATGAGGATTTTTATACTGGGGTATATAATTTCCCCCAGGATAAGCGGTGCCCCCTTGACTCATTTGAATGTGTGAGTAGGGTGTCCCCATGGATTGGTTGGGAATCCCTTGAGGATTCCTGCCCGACACAGAACTAACCATTTGTCCTTGATTGACAGAGGGAATGCTCATGTCAATTAGCAACTGACCATGCATGCATGAGAATGGAGGGGGAACTGTTACGTTCCCTTCCAACATGTGCATATTAGGAACTCCCCCAAGTATATGAATTTGGGGGTTTGAACTATACATTGGTGGTCGACCATGTTGTTGGTAGATGGGAACCATGCCCATAGTGCCACATTGAGCATTATACAGAGTGCTGTATGTGGCACTTGTCAAAGGTATGCAGTTTAACACTAAAGGGGTGGAACCCAACATCAGCTAGTTTCCACTCGTAGATGGTGTCATGTGAGTGGTTATACCTGGGACAAATGGGATAACGGGGTTCGCTATCGACGGTGTTTTTATGATTGTCGATTGGGGAAGTGGTGGAGGACCAAAAGCATCCACAAAGTTCCACGACTCATTAGTCATCGAAGGGATAGATGGAAATGTTCCAACTACCGAAGCAGGAAGCACATGTACCACGGGAACCAAGACAAGTTCCAACAGATTCATGAGCGGAGTGTTAAAGGGAGGAAGGAATCCTTCGTTAAAGAAATCCTCCGGTCGGTTGTCCAAAAAAATCCCGTGTGAGATCTAAGAGACTGATCCATCGAAGATGGGGAATTCAGTTAAGTGGAGCTCGGTGGATCTTCCACAATGAGTGGAGGAAGGCCTAGCAATCGTCTAGAGTGATGAAGAGGGCCAGATGTAGCCACGATGACCATTAATTTTTATCAATAATTTTTATCATGATATTCGTTAAAGTCTCAAATGATAGCACTCAGGTACCTAAAAAATATAAAAAATACACTAAATTGATCAATTAGCAAACAGAGGGAAATGACCCTCTTTGATAAAAATCGATCACTGGAGATGAAACCCAGTATCGCAATGAATAACAGAGAAGGCTTACTAGATGTACAGTTATGGTTACTTTAGAGCTTTGCCCGAACCTTAGATTTTGGGGCCAAGTACTCTCGTGAAGACGAGCACCCTCCCAAAAACTAAAGACAGAGTAGGTCCATCTGTGTTAGGTACGAGGACAACCCATTCCAGTCACCTTGTGTAAGTCCCTATAAGTTTGGCCACTAAAGATACCTTAGATCACAGCCACCACTGGGGGGGACATAGTCATAGATAGCACGTTGTGTGGGCAAGATACCTGAGTCCTTGACTCAGCTTCGAAATCCCTGAAGGGATCCCCAATACACAGAATACCCAGAGGATTTGTAAGAGAAGGCGGGCTACCTTCACTTATAGTGTGATGTCGTCTCGTATTTTTCTTTGCTTTTACTGGAGTGGTCCCAGTAGTATGAGTGTAGAAGAAAATTTTCTCTCTTTTAATGACACTAGTTTGGTGTTCGATCTTGTGCAATTTTACTCACTCTGCTTATCCCAAGATCCTAGCCTAGCTAATGTTTGTTTGTTCAATAAAGAGTTACTGATTAATGCTAGGTAAATTTTATGTGTACTTGATTATTGTCTTCGGTAGGGGAGTTGATGTATGAAATGTGATGAGACTCTGACTCAATAAATCATGCAAAAAACAATGCTTTAAAAAATTTTCAATTCAATGAAAACAAGTTGTATTCTACAAGTGAGAGTTTTTCACATATTCATATTATTTCCATGCATTTCAGTCATTTTAACACATGCATAACCAAAGAACTTCTTTCCAATGTTTCTTAACAACTACTTGAAATGAAAATAGAGTAGCTTTGAACCAGCTAAACAGAAGGATGAATAAAAAATGTGAGTCTTTCTTTTGAAAAAAATGTTTTAATAAAGAAAAACAAAATAATTTCCTAATTTTATTTTATTTTTTATTTTTTATTTTTTTTATTTTATTTTTTATTTTTTTTCAGGACACCTATTTTGCTAGAAAAATGCAGTTACAGATCTTCCTTCAGTCCATGAGAAGGCTTCATATCCCTTTTAGCTTTCAGAAATTGCTAAAAATCAAGGTATTGGGAGACTAATGCTCTGTAACAATGGAAACAGAGAGTTAGTAGGCCCAGTAACTCTCCCTATGAATAGGCACAGTGCTTTATAAATTTCTGTGTTGCCTGCTAACCTGCGTTAGTGTAGGAAATTAGTCAAACAATGGGTTTTCAAGATCAGATTCAGAGGTGAATACTTGTAGGCAAGATGCAACAAGATATTTGGTGGGTTTGAAAGGGATTGCAGAAGTATAGGGAGCTCTTAGAAGGAGGAGAAAACAGAGAAGAGTCTGGGTAAACTAGGAACTAGATGTATAGTCCCCAGTGGAGTCGCCAATTTTTCTACGGGGTAAAATGCACAGTGTATGGAGAATGTAGATACCCTCAAAGGCCTTCCCGGGACCTTTGATAGACTGTAAGATTATCTGCAACTGTACAAAGTTACATGCATGTTCTTAGACAATAACTAACTATCAAAGCATTAGAATTACATTACCTCAAGTCTCCGTGTAGATTTGTTTGGAGATCACAATGCAACCAAGTGGAACTCCCTCAAAGCCGGCTCCAAAGTCAAGTCCTACACATAGAAGAGACAAGCGTAATCACAACATACAACTCTAATAACTAATACATGAATATATAAAAGAACATCTAATTGCATACAACTAAGCTACTCATACTAATAGGCATTGAACAAACAACTAAATGAATGATAGTATCAACACCACGAGTAGACAATACAACTGTAGTTCTATATTAATGTTGGAAGAGTGATTACAACCATCTATTGTATCAGCCTTCCTTTACCCCTCCATCTTATCTCTCTCTCTCCCTTCTTGCTCACTTCTTATGATATGAGTTAATGCTCAACAGTCAAGTATGCTATCCATTGAAATGCTCTAACTTCCTTCACAATAACCCTCACTTTGCTTATATAGCAATTGAGTTAGGTTTTCCAAGATCCTCCTTTAGTTCACTAAGGAAAAAGCAATGAACTTGCCATGATTTTAAGTTCTTTCCCATTTTCCTCCTTTTTTCAGATTAGAAATCCTCCAAATATCTCGAATTTGGATGTTTCCTTGCTTTTCTTGGGTAATTTTAGGGACAAATATCTAGATATTTGTGAGTCAATTCATTCCTTTAACCCTTGGAACTTCACCAAGTTTCACTAACGCTGTTCCCATACTAGCAACATGCTTTAGTACGGTCACTAATGCACCTCCAGGCTTGGTTACAAGCTTTATAAAGCAGGTTGTTAGTGCACAACCAATGTTAGTGTGGAATCAAGGCCTGTGATTGTGGTCTTTGTTTCAGCTATCATGTCTTGCCCTCTGAGTTGATGAGGAGGTCAATTTGTTGTATAACATAGATTTCTTTAAAATAATTATTGTTAGCATACTGTTCAACATAACTTTCTAACAACAAAGAAACATTTTGCAAAACTACAGATGCAGAAATAGGAGGGAGAGCAAGCATATCTGTTACTTTGTTGCTGGCAGCCTTCTTATATTTTATTACGAAATGAAATTGTTGGAGGAATCCCATCCATCTGAAGTGATGGGCTTGCTGAAGCTTGGTATGTGACTGAAGATAGTACAAGGGTTGATGATTTGTTTGGATGATAGTCACCTTTCTGATCAGATAGTGTTTCCACTTGTTTACACACTAGACCAAGGCATACAACTCCCAAACATACATAGGATAATTCACAATAGCCTAGGATAAAGTCTCTGAGTGGTAACAAACAAATTTTCTTTACTGTATCAATACAACACCCATGGCATATCCACTGGCATTTGTTTCAATTTTGAAAGGCTGACGAAGGTCTGGTAAGGCTAGCACTGGAGCCGTACTGATCTTCTCATTCAATGTGTAGAAGGATTTTTGCTGTTTTCATCCCCAATGAAAGGCCCACTTCACACTAGTCAAGGCATGAAAGGGGGCTACGATAATGGAAAAGTTCACTATGCACCTTCTCCAATACTGCACTACGCCCATAAAACTTCAGGCTTCTGTGACATTTGTGGGTTCATGCCACTTCATTATCGCCTCCACTTTAGAGGGATCTATCCTTAATTGCGCATTACCAACAATATGGCCTAAGTAAATTAGAAAAGTCTTTCCAAACTCACACCTTGACAGTTTCAAATATAATTTCTCTTTCTTTAGAACATCAAGCACTTTCTTTATGTGACACATGTGTTCCTCCCTTGTCCTACTATACACAAGAATATTGTCCAGATACACAAGAATAAAATGATCAATAAATGTCTGAAATAAGTCATTCATTACCCTCATAAACGTGGCTGGAGTGTTGCACAGTGCAAATGGCATCACCATCCATTCGAACAACCCTTGCTTGGTTTTGAACTTAGTTTTCCGGACGTCCCGCTATGCAATTCTAACCTAGTGATAACCATTATACAAATCCATCTTGGAAAAATAAACAACATCTTTTAATTGATCTAACGATTCATCAATGCAAGGGAGAGGGTATCAATTCTTCACGGTGGTCTTGTTCAGTGCCCTCTCCATGTGCCATCTTTCTTGGACATGATGAGCCTCATCATTAGGTAAATATATGGGCCTTAATTCACCACTAGCTTAGTCAAACCAAATATTCTCATAACTTATTGCATACTTTTGATTATATTTTGTTTATGAGATGAGTTAGAGTTGGATATTTTTATTTGTGGTCTAATGTGCATTTAATGTAGGATTAAAGGATAAAAGAAAGGAATTTTGGCAAAGTCCTTGGTCAAAACTTGAATGGGACAAGGGAGACGGAGTGCAAAAAACCAAATCATGAGGACTAGAAGGTAGCCAAGCAAGTGAAAGACACCGCACTAGTTTATCTCGAGTTTGGGAGCTGAGCCTCCCTAATTTTAAGGAATTTGCTGTAGACTTTAGATGTATAAGTAGAGAGGCCTAGGACCTCAGTAGGATTCATATTTTTGATTTTAAAACTCTACTCTATTTTCGAGTTGCAAGACTTGTGATATGTTTTGGGATGTAATCCATTATTTTGATAATAAGAATGAGTTTTGTTTTGAGCCAACATTGAGTTAACTCATAGGGCTGAAGGTTTTGGATTAGGGCACAACCCAAGCAACCAAGGCTCCTCCTTATTGTACATGTATGTTAGCATAGATTCATAGTTTGATTGTTCATTTGCTTAAGTAGCTGCATTTCCATTCCAACAGTGTAGATTAGATTGGTTGTATGTTAGTTTCCTTCCATTTGTGGCTTCTTTCAATTAGCAGGTTAGCAAGGAGAAAAAATATCACCATAAGGTTTTCAATAGGTGCCTCGACCTCACTTCCTCCCTTCGGGACCATGACTTGAGGAAGAGACCCTTCAACGAGCTTTGGAGTTTGTTGTCTTGATTCAGCATTTGGTTCATTTCATTGTCATATTTTTCCATTACTCCATTTCTGCAATAAGATCTCACTCATGCTTTCATTCCCTTCAGCACTCTCTTCATGCATAATATAGGCAATTGATTCATGCTTTACTAGTTTATGAAAATATAGCTTGTTGCATAGTTCTTGGAAAATACACATGTTTTAAGAACAACATGTACTTTAGGAGGAGACCCAGATTTATTCACCAACAACCACCTTCCACTTCATCCACCCTAACCATCTCTTGTTCCACCATCACCCTCACTAGTTTTTTTTGTCATTTTTTTCATTGAAATTCCCATAGATACATTGAGTGAATCTAGCCATCTCTGACCTTCGATATTGACTCATGAGTGTTCCTATACCTTCTAACACCCCATCCCACTCATCACACACGTTTTCCAAGGTTCCCAACACTTCCAACATCTCACAATTAGCTCTCGGTCGTATCTTGTAGGTTTCTATAATTCCTACAGGATCATCCTGTAGGTTTCTAGTATTCTATCCTGTAGGTTTTCCTGAAATAGTCTGTTTTGAGGCCGAATTGATGGGGAACTTTTAGGAAGTCACAAAAAGACTCCTAGGACCCTTCCACACCATCCAACCATTCCACAAGCCTTTTAGCTGTCCTTAATCACCTTCCATCCACCTGTCACATCCACAAGAATAGTTAATTTGCATACTTGATTTTGCCAAAAGAACCCGAAAAAGTGAAAACATATTTAGTTTAGTTTTCTTGCTTACACATTAGTATGGTTTGATTCTCTTTACTTCTGTAGCTTAGATAGCAGCATTAGGTTAGTGTTGATTTAGAAATTCTGCTTAGCATATCTTTTTAAATGGTTAATTAGGATATGGTGTGATTTTAGCATTACTTGTTGTTTTTTCATTACTGCAGTAGAGTAGCTCTCTTAGAATAGATCTGTTATTCTTCCATCAAAGAATCAAGCTTCTTCTGACTCTATAGAATTCTGGCTTGGAATCCTTGGGGTCTCTTGCCAGATTAACAATGACAACATGTAGGACCTTCACTTTTACTTGTGCATATAACACTGTCACCTCCAAGTTTGTACGAACCCCGGGTTGATAAGTAAAGCTGGTAGCCCAGGAGTTGCAACATCCTTGCTGCAATACTGGTGCTCATTACTTTTTGGCACCGTTGCTGGGGAGGTGTCTGAGTAGAATGTGATTATTTCTTTCTTTTCTTCTATTTCTTGTCTTCAATCTTCAGCCATTAGTTTATTTATGAAAAAGTAATATAGTAGCTTCCGTTATTTCATTTGTCATTATCTGCTTTCCTTTCCATTCTGCAAGTAGAATTTCAATTCAGCAAGTAGATTTTTCATTTTGTCAGTGATTTTCATTCAATCAACGATTTAATTTCTGCAAAGTACTTTCCAGTCTTAAATTTTTTTACAAAAACCAACCCAAAAACATTTCCTTTCATGCCTCATAGGAATAGGGAAAATTTAGGAAATTTTTTGCCAAATACCCCCACTACATCCAATAGCCAACCTTCTCTCTTCTTTGGTGGCTATGAACTGGAGGAACCTTTAGGTGAGCAACCTGACATATTTGAATAACCTACATGGGAAGAAGAAGAGGAACCCATTCCTACTAAACCATTGGCTGAAAACCAAAATGACAGAGGGAATAGAGAGAGAGTTGAGGGTGTCTTCCCCATCAGGGAAACTAGTGGGGACACTAAGATGATGAATATAAGCCCCTCTGCCCTATCTCATTTCCATGGCTTAACCCCAGAGGACCCCAACACTTTCCTATTTGAGTTTGCTGTTATATGCTGAACCTATGACTATACAAATGATGAGAAAAAGTTAAAACTATTTCCATCTACCCTCAAGGATGTAGCATTGTGCTGGTTCATGGGTTTACCTGGAGATAACATCAAAACTTGGGCTCAGATGCAACAGGATTTTAACAAAAAATATCGGGACTACTGTAGGTCAAAAGATAATAAAGAAGAAATTTTTAGGATGATCATGGGCCAGGATGAATCCTTAGAAGACTACAAAGAAAGATTCCAGCTCAGTTACAAAAGGGCTAGGTGCACACTTGACCCTGAGTCCCTAAAGCTGGTCCTGCTCAGGGGAGTAAGAGAAGACCTTCTGGATACCTTAAAATTGTTATCAGGAGGAGATATCTACCAATTACCCTATGAGGATATTAAGACTATCTTTAGAAACCATTCTAGGGCAGCCAGGAAAAAGGGTAGGAGTAGTCAACCTATGGCCAATACATCATCTTCCAACTCACCCATCAAGGGTGAATTTGGAAATATGCTGGAAGATTTCAAAAGTGAGATGCTGCAAACCATTGGCTTGAAATTGGACACCATGAACATCAAAAGGAAGCAAGAGGAAGCAAATAGAGCCTTGGCCATCTTTTGTCCTAGATGCACCAAGAGGCATCCTAGGAACGAATGTTCATGGAACTGTACTGAAATTTGTTCGGTCTGTGAAGAAAACCACTCCATAGAAAAGTGCCCTTCTTTATTAGGACTCAAAGTTGTATATCAAGGAGCTGAAGGGGTCACTGAGCAACTTTGCTACATTAACCAAAGGAGGCCTCCTGATCCTAGACCATACTAGCAAGGCATGCAAGGGTCATCCCATGCATATTACAACCCCAACCAAAACACATCTATACCTTCTTGGGACCCCCTGCTCATCCCTCCTGGTCTACACATCCTCCTTGGTCCTATGCATCTTAGTATCATTCCCAGCCAGCCAGCCAGTCATTTCAATCTTACACTCTGTCACAACCTTAGTGGAACACACTACTCTAGGGGTGGAGGCCCAAATACAATAGTGCTCCAGCTCCTACACTCTGCTCTACCCAAGCAACCCCATATGCCTACCCAGCCAAATCCAAGCCTGAAAAATAGGTAGACTCAAAAAGTATACAGTGGAGAGACATCGTATCCAGCTTATGCTGTGGAAATCCAAGAGATTAACCTAAGATCTGGGAGAGTCCTCCCAGATAACCAACCTACCCCTTCATATAGGGAGGTTGAGGAAGAAAGAGAGGAAAGCAACCTTAAAGTAAATCCACCCTTTCTTGAGAAATTAGCCAAACCACTCCAACCTACCCCAAAAGAAACTGAACTTCTGGGAGAATTAAAAAAATCTATGTGTAAAGATCCCCCTTCTCTAGGCAATAAAAGATGTTCCCATTTACAATAAGCTAATTAAGGAGAAATGCTTCAAGCATCCAGGAAGAAGAAAAGGGGATGCCCCTACCATTAATGTCATTGGGCAATTGTACGACTTAATGTTGGCGCAAGTAATATGTCCGAAATATTTGGACGCTGGAAGCCTTGTAATGGATGTGCACATCAATGGCATAATTGTCCCACACACTCTGATCGATTTTGGTTATGCCATTAATGTGATGACCAAGGACACCATGCTCAAGCTCAACCTCCAAGGGTCATTGAGAAAGACCACAACAGTTCTGCAACTTGCATACCATTCCACAATCACCCCTGAGGGAATTGTGGAGGATGTGATGGTCTCCATTGAGTCATGGGAGTACCCTGTAGATTTTCTAGTTCTCCAACCTAAGGCTAAGCTTACTGGTTACCCTCTCATCCTTGGGAGGCCATGGTTGGCCACAACTGATGCTTACATTAGCTGCAGAGCTGGGAATATGACCATCAAGAATGGGCATATGTCCAAGCAGTTAGTCCTATACCCTCCTGCTCAACCTTCTCTAGAGCATGATTTACCTTTAAGGTTGGAGGAGGAGGAAGAAGATGAGGTTTATTCCACCCAACTTTATGCTTTAGAAGCAACCATAGGAGGGGCACAACAAGATGACGATGACTTGATTGAACACCTGCTCCAAAGTCCAACTCCTAGTTCGTTACCATTAGAAGAAGAAGTAAGGGAAACCCAGAACAATCATCCAATTGACTTATGCTTGGACGACTCCAACCCACTGCGTGTCCAAACTATAGAATTCAGCCTAGAGAAAACCTTGAAAATTAATCCCTCTTTCTGCTTTCGAAGAGGAAAAGCTATGCAACATGTTAAAAGGAAACCTAGATGCCTTCGTTTGGAGTTACAAGGAAATGAAGGGAGTACAACCCTTAGTGTGTACTCACCACATATACATCAAATAAGGTTGCAATCCGGTTTGACAACCACAAAGCAGGATGAATCCAACTCTTAAAGATATAGTCAAAGAAGAACTAAAAATCTGCTAGATGTAGGATTCA
Organism: Pinus taeda; assembly: GCA_000404065.3. Taxonomy (NCBI): domain Eukaryota; kingdom Viridiplantae; phylum Streptophyta; class Pinopsida; order Pinales; family Pinaceae; genus Pinus; species Pinus taeda. Next base: position 675 of record APFE030689999.1, on the reverse strand, counting down.
TTTACCCTATCTCCGACAGTGAGTGGGTCTCTCCTTTAGTGTTAGTTCCCAAGAAAAATGGTAAGGGGTGGATTCATGTCGATTACAGGGAGTTGAAAAAAGCCACAAAGAAGGATCATTTTCCACTACCCTTCATTGACCAAGTGCTAGACGACCTGGCAGGGAATTTTTTTTTTCTTTCCTAGATGGATTTAGTGGGTACAACCAAATCCAAATCTGCCCAAGAGACCAAGATAAGACCACATTCACTTGTCCTTGGGGTAATTTTTCCTATAGGGTCCTTCCTTTTCGCCTATGCAATGCTCCTACCACTTTCCAAAGAGCGGTCTTGAGCATTTTCACCAAATTAGTACATGATGCATTGGAAATTTATATGGATGATTTTACACCTTATGGATGTGATTTTCAAGAAGCCCTAACTAACCTAGGCAAAGTACTGCACAAATGCATTGAAATGAACCTGTTTCTCAGTCCTGAAAAATGTGAATTCTTAATGACTAAAGGGACCGCGCTAGGTCATTCAATATCTTAGCAAGGACTGTAGGTGGACCCGAACAAAATAGCTATCATCCAAAAGGTCCCACCTCTGTAAAAGAAGAGAGATGTCAGGAGTTTCTTGGGGTTAGATGGATACTACCGAAGGTTCATAAAGGACTTCAACAAGTTGGCCTCTCC
>APFE030689995.1:1727-12108 GCA_000404065.3 Pinus taeda | reverse complement strand
CCATCGTCCTAGCTGGTTTATTTCCAATTTTGGTTGTAAGCATATTTCGGTATTTTCCATTAATAAAATGAAGTGTTATTTCCGCTGCATCTCTTTATTTATGGTTATCGCATCTCTGTGTTTGTGGTTATCTCTGTAATCTATTGCGTTCATGTTTAAATCCGGATCATCACAAGAATTGAGTTCATAGTTTTAAAAATATTATGGAAATCAATTTTTGCACTGAAATTGTATGCCTTAAATGAGAAAGAAAGCAAAAAACACATCCATCATGCATAGCAACTCCCCCCCCTCTGAAAAATGAGCATGGCCTCATGCAATGCCAGAAAACAAATTGAGGTGGTTGCTACCATATGTTGAATTCTATACTTGGTGTAAAACAATCATGGAATAAGGGAGGTGTTGAGAATGAATAAGAATAGTAATGGATGATAAAGAATAGGAATGACATGGTCATAAGAAAGAAATGAATGAAAGCGACACTCCCCCAAACCAAAAGATGATATGTCGCTGAAAAATGGGAAGTGGTAAAAACTGTGAAATGAAGGATGATAAATAATGCTCAAAATGGATTTTCATGAAATTCGCCTAAATTCGTAATAAATCAGAAAATTATACTATTTTACCTCAAGTTTTACCTCCAAAAGAAAAATGTGGAATGAAATATATGTACTGGTAGTTGTTGAAGCTGATGTAGGCAAAGTTGGTGTTGAAAGTGATGCAAAAGGTGGAATCCAGGTAAGCACATAATGTCTGAAGAATTGTTCGTGTTTGCAAGTTGCTCGAGCCGCTTTTGTTAGTTGCAATAGTGTGGTCATGCTACGAATAGAGTTCTCGCCCATACTTGTTGTTCTCCAATAAACAAATCACTATTTTGCATACAATGTTCTTGAATCCATAGTGTTAGTTTTGAATAACAACAGATAAGATGCATGCAAAAATTTCAATCAGAAAAACTGATGGATACATGCAATACTATTATGTTATCAAATCAACAAGTTATGGCAGAGTGCAGTAATCATATCGCATGCAATCCCATAATGCATTTTCCCCCTTCCAATTGGAAAAGGGATTCCATGACCATAAAGCCTATGAAAGGTGTTATGCTGATGGAAAGGCAAGGGAATGAGCAATATAACAGTAAATGAAGCAGAGTACACATATCAATGATAGGACAACGATAGTTATGGTTATATTGAGAGTAGAGTGTGTAAAGATAGTTATGAATAAGAGATAGAACGCTTTGGATTGATGATAAGTTATGCGAAAAAAGAAAAAGAAAAACAATATGCCAACAAGATGCTTTACTAATAGTTTTCTAGCTGAAAATGATGCGATTGATCATAAAACAAGTTCTCATGCATAAAGGTTCAAAATAGGGAAAATTAAGGAAATACCTTCTTTGATAAAAAGAAAGAAATAATAAAAGGGTATTATAGTGATAATTGACGATAAAATATAACTTCAATACCATAAGCAAAGCCTCTGCTTCCAGCAGGCATCCATATCCTCGACAGGGTTGCTTTTTAACCCATATGAACCAGGATCCTCAATTTATAAATGGAGAGTTCCAGTGCTGTTCTACAGAAGAGATCAGTGTGCTGGCGTGGTAACCAGATAACCATACTGCCATTCACTAGGAGGTAGCAAAAGTGATCAGGTCAGCTCGTGATGAGACCTCCTATTTCAAGGATAATTTGGCTATCCAATGGATCATAACCCTGGTGTGGTGGCCATAATGGGAATGTCACTTTGTTACAGCCTTATGAACATGGTAGGCTGGCTTGTAATGAGACCCCATATCCTCCATCTGCGAACAAAATTTTTTGTTATTACACATTTTTATGATAAAAAGAGGGAGGCTTAGTACTCCTTAAGAGTAAGGATGGTGGAAGAAGTTGAACATGTCAATAGAAAAAAATATACTTATAATCTCATTTATTACATAGAGAGAAGATTATAACCAGGAAGGGTGGAACCAGCATAGTATTAAGATGATCAATCAATATCATGTTCAACAGAAAACAATGCAGTAAAGTAATATATAAATAATTGTGTCATTTTTGAAAAGAATCTATTATCAAGGAGCTATCCTGTTAAAGGTCATAACGTGAATGATAATAAGTCGCTTCAAAAGAATCCATAATTCTTGTCCTCATAAAAGTAGTGTACTTCATGCCATGAAAGAGAATCAGGAAAATGTGGTTGAGATGAACTAGGAATAATCCTATAAGAGGAAGGAAATGTTGCTCTCGAAAAAAATCCCAAAGTGTTGCTTCTTTGAAGGAACAACAAAAACACTCAGAAAAAGTGTTGTTCCTTGTGAGGAACAACAAAGAAAATGCACACCAAAAAGCAAAAATACACAAAAAAAGTGTGAAAATGCAAATGCCATTACTTTGGAAAAAGGAACAGCAAAAACACTCAAAAAAAGTGTTGTTCCTTGTAGGGAACAACAAAGGAAATGCACACCGAAAAGCAAAAATACACACAAAAAAGTGTGAAAATGCAAATGTCGTTCCTTTGGAAAAAGGAACAGCAAAAACACTAAAAAAAAGTGTTGTTTCTTGTAGGGAACAACAAAGGAAATGCACACCAAAAAGCAAAAATATACACAAAAAAATGTGAAAATGCAAATGTCGTTCCTTTGGAAAAAGGAACAGCAAAAACTAAAAGTGTCGTTCCTTTAGAAAATGAACAGCAAAAACGCAAGTGTCGTTCCTTTGGAAAAGGAACAGAAAAAATCAAAAGTGTCGTTCCTTTGGAAAAGGAACAGCAAAAACGTGAGTTCTGTTCCTTTAGAAAATGAACAACAAAAATGAAAAGTGTCGTTCCTTTGAAAAAGGAACAACAAAAAACACAAGTGCCATTCATTTGGAAAAGGAACAACAAAAATGAAAAGTGTCGTTCCTTTGGAAAAGGAACAGCAAAAACACAAGTGTCGTTCCTTTGGAAAAGGAACAGCAAAAATGAAAAGTGTCGTTCATTTGGAAAAGGAACAGCAAAAACACCTGTGTCATTCCTTTGAAAAAGGAACAGCAAAAATCAAAAGTGTTATTCCTTTGGAAAAGGAACAGCAAAAACGCAAGTGTCGTTCCTTTGGAAAAGGAACACCAGAAACTAAAAGTGTCGTTCCTTTTCCAAAGGAACGACACTTTTGATTCCTTTGGAAAAAGGAAGTGCCGTTTTGGTAGCAGTGATAAGACATGAATCTTCAAATGGAAATCAATTCTTCATTTCTTCTATTATGAATCCGTTGGGTAATGAGTTGGATGAAATTCTTTTGTTTCATTTAAAATTTCTTTAAAAAATCGCTCGTCAATAAATTGACCTTCTTTATTTTCCCAAGACTTGCAAAAAACGAGTATCTACCTGCAATAAAACATTAAATTTGACATAGGCATAGCCTACAATACCCAGAATCTTTCATCAAATGCATATGAACATGCATCTCGGCCCATGCTCAATCAGTACCTCAATGTATGGCAAATTTCTACCACTGGCAATCTTAATTAATATGCGGAAGCTTACCTTTCAATTCCTGGCAAATTCACATTTTATCATTTGCATGCGGAAGCTTCTCAAACACCTGTTCACATATTTCATGGTTCATGAAAACTCAATAAAAATCAATCACTGTATGTGAAGTTTCCTTCATCCTCATTCATATTTTAACCATCAATCCCTTCAACTTCGAATGCTCTCATAATTCAGATCCATTACCACAATTACATTCACATATGCTGGATTCAATCAAAATCTTGGCATTTCACTCACTCTTGGCCATTATCTATATGGTTTCCATTTCACATTAAATTGCACAAAGTTTTGTCTCAACCAAACCTCAATACAATAGCCCTTTTGGCAGAACCATATTATAAACCCTTTTAATTCTGGTTTTAAGCCCAAAATAATCTTCTTGAATCATTTCCGCAGTCATTTATATACGGGTTTCAGTATTTGATTTCAGAAGTCAAAGAGATAATGCCCCATCGTTTAATTTTAACATTATTTTAAATGAACCAATATCAAATATATAAGTGTGCCCTTCCCATTCTGCTTACCAACTCTTAAAATTGAATGCCAGAATTTCATACCTTGATATTAACATTATAGTTAACCTCATACGACTACTGCAATACTGCTATTGAGACTTTGCCAGATTGTAATCTTTCAGCGCCTTCGTTTAATAACTTTTCCAAACTCGTTGGCTTGTGGTCCTTTTTTGCAATTTCAAATGTTAATTCGTTGTCTAATGGCTTAGAGGCAGAATTTGGATGGTGTTACCAACGATTTTAGCATTCCATGATTCTGGATTTAGAATAGTGTTAATAGCAAATGAAATTTGGAACATTAAAACTTCATTTACCAAATCGATACATTCTTCAGCGCTGTCCAATCGAATTTATTCGATTACAGACCACCAAGTACTGTTGAAGTCTTCAACCCAATTTAACACCTCCTCCATCAATCCTTCAAACACTCTACTACATTTATTAACATTGTAATTTGATTTGCCAATTAACTTCTGCAATTGTCGTGGATATTACATCCCAATTGTGCACTATCTGTAATGTTTAGAACATCGACATTATTTAAATAATATCAGAGTTTTGCCTAATTAACAACATTGATTTTCCCAAATTATGTGCAGAGTCACCTTACAAAGATTGAACCCAAACGTATTCATACAAATCAAATTCATTTCTGAACAAATTATAGCAATAGAATTGGTTCAACATAAAACTACAGCCACCATGCCATTTATATTCAATTCCATCCAACAACATTCTCCATCAATCGAATACTATTTCATTTGTCAATTGACAGGACATAAGATTTGATTCAGTTATAAACTTCTGCGTACATTCCAGAAGATGCAAAATGCCAAGTTAGACTTTGTCTTTGCCGGATATTCAAAAGTAATGGCCTTACAATTGTCAGAGGCTTACAAGCTTTGGTTGTCCAAGCTTTACTTTCTCTTTTCTATTCTATCCTACCTACCCTAATTTGCCTTTGAGGCTCATAAATTTATCAATTTGAATTGAACCAATTCTGGTTCATATCCCTTTAATCACTCAACAAAATCCCCAAATATATCAACACCCCTATAACCTAGATTTTTATCCCTAAAACCTTGAAACTAATTCTAATTTAGGCTCCATCATTAATTCTTAACTATCTCAAGGCTAATTTCTCTCACGTTTTCCAATTATTTGGAAACATTACAAATCCTCATATAATTAATTAAAAATATAATTAATCACTCAAAACCTCATAAATATTTACATAAAATTAATAATTTCTCAAAAACATGAAACCCCTAGATTTAAATAAAAATACAAAGTATTTTCCCGAGTCTATGCTCCTGCATCAAACTCCCAAGGTAGAAAATGATCATGATCTCCAGATCATGCATTTTAAATCTTTGTCCGCCTAGATCCCACATTTTGTTTTGTAACTCATCATCTATATCTGCTGTTTGCTTCTTTTCTCCAGGTCTCCATATCTTATGCTGTCTTGCTCCACTAGCTGCACTTTCACAATCTGTCTCTGTTTTCATTTTGTTGCTGCTTCTGCTGCTTCTCTTCCTTGCTGATGTCTTCCTCTGAGACACTTTCAACATGATTCCTCTAATTAATTCAATTTCCTTGTCCAATAAACCTTCAAGCTGCTGATTTCTTGCTGCCTGTTGAGCTAAGACAGCTTGCTCAGTTCTTACTCGCTCAATTTTTATTGTCACTTGCTGACTTCTTGCTTCTATACTTGCTCCTGTTCTTACTGCCACCCAATCATCCAAACCCTCTTGTCTTCTACAATGGAAAAATTCTTCTCTGTTTTCTCCTATCAACAACTTACTGGACTGGTACCTTGTGTACTCCTTTCTGCTATCTTCATCTCTCTGCATTTGCAATTTCCAATTCTGAAATTGAGATTCATCCTGCACTGAATCTTGATCATTCAACATCCTTTCCAGCAACATAACGTCCTCATCCCATGGATTAGATGTTTCCACAGAATTCTCGTCTTTCTCCTTCATTTGACTGCTCAACTGAGTCAAATGTCCTTCAACACCTGCAATAATACCTGCATTCACAAAACACTTGTTAAAACAAAAATCATAAGGCATCAGTGCCTTACTTCCCTCTGCCAGCACCTCAATATGCTGTTCTAAATTTTCCATCTCAATCAGCATATCAGTATGCTGATTCTCTCTGCCCAAAGAATCCTCTAAAGAATTTTCAACACTGTCAATCAGTCCTTCCTTCACACCATCTATCTCCATGATGTCTTTCTCCACTTGTTCATTGTATTGAACTCTTTCTTCTGTAATCTCCCTGTCATACTCTGGATTCTCCAACAAGTATTCCAACAATGCAATTTCTCTGTGGCATTATTGAAGCATACCATCATCACTTATAGTCCCTGCATTCACACACAAACTTTCAGTTTGAAAATCACAAAGTTCAACAATCTCAACTGTTGTTTCACTTATCAGTGCTTTAGACTGATCCACTTCTTCTGCATCCACAAGAACTTCCTCTGTAACAACTTCACAAGATTTCACATCCTCCTCAGTAAAACTTGTAATCCCATCACAATTTTCAGCTACAAAATTACAAGAGTTCACATTATCCAGTTGATCTGGATCTGCCCAGTAACTCAAGAAATCATCAATGATATCCTCTTATGTTTCATCAATGGAAACCTCCACTTTCAACTCAGCTGCTCTGAGTTCTTCGCGTCTCAACTGTATACTCATCATCTGCTTGAGCTTCATTAGCTCCTCCATTAACTGCATGTTTATCTGTTGATCTCTTTTCTGCTGTAGCCTATGCCACTTCACTCTCTTCCTCATATTCCAACCATGTCTCTCGTCTTTCATATTCTTCTATAACAACTCCATTAATAACTCAAGATGCACTGCTATCTCAACTTTCTCTTTCTCATACTCTTTATCAGTTAACTGCTTCAATATGCCATTTGCCTTTGCATCTTCCTTCTCCCTCTTTCTACTGTGGCCTCTTTCTGAACCTCTGCTCTCTCCTTTATGACTTTCAGTAGTCATCTTCCTCGCCATGAGTTTCTCACCCATGAGTTGCATCAAGCCTCTACAACAACAAACTCTCCTGCTGCCACTTACCTCACCAATCCTTCCCTCCGGATCTGGTCTTTTGGTAATCACCGGTCCTCTGCTGGAACCCTTTGAGCATTTCTTCGCTGCTCCTTCAGGCTTCCCTCATCTGCAACTTTCAAGAACACACTTGTCCTTTTCATTCAACCTTTGTTGAATCTTCCAGGTTCTGCCACGCTCTCTTAGAATCCATGTCGGACTCTTTCATCACTGCACTTCAACTGTGATCTGCTTCTTCCCAATGAGACTTTCTTCAACCTGTTTGCAACCTGAACTCTACAAACAACTTTCAAACCAGAGTCACATATCATCTGACAACTCACCTTCAAGATCCTGTTGATCTTGCTTGCCTTCTTCAACTGCACTGCATCTCTGTGTTGCAATCTTCATTAGCTTCAAAATCAGATATTCATTCATCGCATGCAATTAACTCAATTCAATTTAAAACTTAAACCTTCACACAGAGCTATTCCAGCTCTAATACGAAAACGACGCAGGCATAGCTTGCAATACCCAGAATCTTTCATCAAATGCATATGAACATACATCTCGGCCTATGCTCAATCAGTACCTCAATGTCTGGCAAATTTCTACCACTGGAAATCACAATTAATATGCAGAAGCTTACCGTTCAATTCCTAGAAACTTCACATTTTATCATTTGCATGCAGAAGCTTCTCAAACACCTGTTCACATATTTCATGGTTCATGAAAACTCAATAAAAATCAATCACTGTATGTGAAGTTTCCTTCATCCTCATTCATATTTTAACTATCAATCCCATCAACTTCGAATGCTCTCATAATTTAGATCCATTACCACAATTACATTCACATATGCTGGATTCAATCAAAAGCTTGGCATTTCACTCACTCTTGGCCATTATCTATATGGTTTCCATTTCACATTAAATTGCACAAAGTTTTGTCTCAACCAAACCTCAATACAATAGCCCTTTTGGCAGAACCATATTATAAACCCTTTTAATTATGGTTTTAAGCCCAAAATCTTCTTCTTGAATCATTTCCACAATCATTTATATATGGGTTTCAGTTCTGATTTCAGAAGTCAATGAGATAATGCCCCATCATTTAATTTTAACATTATTTTAAATGAACCAATATCAAATATAAAAGTGCGCCCGTCCCATTCTGCTTGCCAACTCTTAAAATTGAATGCCAGAATTTCATACCTTGACATTAACATTATAGTTAACCTCATACGACTACTGCAATACTGTTGTTGAGACTTTGCTAGATTGTAATCTTTCAGCGCCTTCGTTTAATAACTTTGCCAGACTCATTGGCTTGTGGTCTTTTTCTGCAATTTCAAATGTTAATTCGCTGTCTAATGGCTTACAGGCAGAATTTGGATGGTGTTACCAACGCTTTTAGCATTCCATGATTTTGGATTTAGAATAGTGTTAATAGCAAATGAAATTTGGAACATTAAAACTTCATTCACCAAATCGATACATTCTTCAGTGTTGTCCAATCAAATTTATTCGATTACAGACCACCAAGTACTGTTGAAGTCTTCAACCCAATTTAACACCTCCTCCATTAATCCTTCAAACGCTCTACTGCATATCTTAACATTGTAATTCGATTTGCCAATTAACTTCTGCAATTGCCGTGGATATTACATCCCAATTGTGCGCTGTCTGTAATGTTCAGAACATCGACATTATTTAAATAATATCAGAGTTTTACCTAATTAACAACATCAATTTTCCCAAATTATGTGCAGAGTCACCTTACAAAGATTGAACCCAAACATAATCATACAAATCGAATTCATTTCTGAACAAATTACGGCAATAGAACTAGTTAAACATAAAACTACAGCCACCATGCCATTTATATTCAATTCCATCCAACAACGTTCTCCATTAATCGAATACTGTTTCATTTGTCAATTGACAGGACGTAAGATTTGATTCAATTATAAACTTCTGTGTACATTCCAGAAGATGCAAAATGCTGAGTTAGACTTTGTCTTTGTTGGATATTCAATGGTAATGGCCTTACAATTGCCGGAGGCTTACAAGCTTTGGCTGTCCAAGCTTTACTTTCTCCTTTCTATTCTATCCTACCTACCCTAATTTGCCTTTGAGGCTCATAAATTTATACAATTTGAATTGAACCAATTCTGGTTCATATCCCTTTAATCACTCAACAAAATCCCGAAAATATCTCAACACCGCTATAACCTAGATTTTTATCCCTAAAAGCTTGAAACTAATTCTAATTTAGGCTCCATCATTAATTCTTAATTATCTCAAGGCTAATTTCTCTCACGTTTTCCAATTATTTGGAAACATTACAAATCCTCTCATATAATTAATTAAAAATATAATTAATAACTCAAAATCTCATAAATATTTACATAAAATTAATAATTTCTCAAAAACATGAAACCCCTAGATTTAAATAAAAATACAAAGTATTTTCCCAAGTCTATGCTCCTGCATCAAAATCATAGAGAAAGAGAGGTGCGCGGGCTCCCCTAATCCAAGAATTATGCAAAAAGACTAACAAGTAGTTACTCTGTAGAACAAATCCACGTAGAAAATAACAAAGTAAAATTTATTTGTTACCTACGGGAGAGCAGTGGCCAATCATGCTAACCTGCAGCGTTTTAATCACAACTTCTTTGTTTTTCGTCTAAATTGAGTGATTCCAAAGCCAAATGAAAGCTAATTCAAAGATGTATCTCCAATAGAAATAGGTTTTAAAAATTCAATGATATGAAATGTCAATTTTAGTTAGAACAACCTACATAATAGAGTCATTTTCAATTACCCGGCTTAAACCAACAGTTGATATTTCAAGCATAACTTTTTCGTTTGATGTCGGATTCGAATGATTCAAATTGGAAATTAAATTAGATTCATTTATTTATCTCCAATAGAAACAGGTTTTGAATACATGAATAATTGATAGGTCAAATACTGTAAAGAACAGTCGAAAAGACAAAGTTTTAAGAGTACTGATTTACGATAGACAGTCAGTATTTTGATCATAACTTTCCCATACTATATTAAAAATGAGTGATTACAATTGCATTGTAAACTAAATTAATATAGGAATCTACCATAAAAAAATGTTTTAAAAATTCATTCATTTAAGCCTCCAAAAGATGACTGTCCCAACTCTGTTTCTGAGCTACCCGCTAGACATTCGGTCAATGTTTTGGTTCTAACCTTTTCGTTTCAAATCCAATTGAGTGATTCGAATTGGGTT
>APFE030689979.1:2111-13248 GCA_000404065.3 Pinus taeda | reverse complement strand
GAGGAGTTTTGTATTCATTATATTGTAGACCAATTATAAACAGATGGCTGCATCCATACTGTGTCTACACGAGTCTATGATTATGATGTATTATGAAATCATTCCTGTATCAGAATAGTAGTTAGTTTGTTAGTTAAAGTTTTTGATCTGAGTATGGGAATGCCTACCTCAGCGATGATATAATCTTATACATGTATTTTATGTTGAAAATTGCAGGTTCTGATTAGGCTCTCCACGAGATAATCCTTGAAATGATAAAGTACTTCACCCTTCCTAGATGACATAAAACCCTTATCTATTACAGGCTTCGCACTTTAGGGGGCAATCTGTTACACTGAAATTTGTCACCATGACTAATCTGCAGTTAATATGGCTCCATCAATAGTCATATTATCCTCCTTGTCAAGCCTTATACCTCTGCTCTCCATGTGAAACTTCAAAAAAGAGAGAAAGTCATCAAAAATCATGTTTATCTCTGGGTACGCAGGTTCTCTCTACCTTGCCTGCGTGTACGCATTCCAAGCTCATTGTACATGCGTACTTGTACACTCTGTAAGTCAAGGGATCGGTGCGTACTCCTGTAAAGGTCAAAAGGTACGAGTTTCATCTTAAAAATGTTACTTGTGGTCACTTCTAGAGCTTTCTAGAAGAGTGTTTGACGTGTATTGAGCGCCTCCAGATGGTTCATGCATCCCTATGATAGAGGAACTTATCCCATCAAGAGAGGAGCTACCCCATCCAAAAGAGAGAGTATCCCATTGATGTTGGACCTGAATAACTTCCTCTAGAACACTATAAATACAGGCATTGGGCCAAAGGAGGGGAGGTTGAAAGATGAACATTCCAAAGGGTAGATGCTGCTGGAATTAGGACTTCCTTTAGAAGCTTGTGAGGAGAGATTACCATCCTTTCTTGTTTCATTTGGAAGTGTGTGAGCTTGTCAAAGTAGAGGAAAACTCTTGCTGGACCCTGGGAGGAACTTGCACAACACCAAGGCTCAGGTTGTAATGGTTTCTTTTTTGTTTCCTTAATACAAATAAATCCATTCTTCTCAATGATTTGTTGTTAATGAATTGTTTCATATACTCCTTGGTCTATATGTTGAATGTGTTTTGTTTTATGGGATATTCAGGTGTTATGTAATCATTTGATTGTTAGTGTATGCAGGTTTCGAAGTGAAGGAGGAGCTCATCTGGATCGACGAGGCTAGACTACTACAAGAGCGTTGGACTTCAGGTAGGATCGAAAAACACTTGGTTTCTCATATGATAATGCATGTTTAGAGAAGGATTGTTGTTAATTGTCTTGTTTGTCACTAGAGAGTCTTAGACTCCTAGGGAGGTTAGTTTTGTCAGCAAAAATAACTCTTTCCGCATGACACACGTACTACATAATGCGAATGGATTGTTTGGTGTGCGAGGTGTTATAGCATGTCAATATGTAAGCTTTGTTGCTTAGCCGTTTTACAACCACAGTTGGATGTGAGCCTTGTATTCATAACTTGTTAAGTTGTATGAGTTGATATTCAACACGAGTAGCCTAAGATGAGTTATAGGAAGTTATTAGGTGAACAAGGCATAGTCAAGTTGTAGTAATTGTAACTAGGTGAAGATGTTGTTATAGTTGTGGGAGGATTTGGTTGGGTTCCCATGTTGCAAAAAATTTAAGGGTAGTTGTGAGGGCATGATAACTAACGAGTGTTAGGGCGTGCTAAGGAATGAAAAGGAATACTAACACATGTCAAAAAATGTGAATGCATTCCAAGGAGTGTTGGGGAGTGTCAAGGCTAGGCACAACATTATTTTTTCAATGACTTGGTTGGTTTCGCAAGTTGCAAAAAGGTAAGGCTATATATAACGGCATGAAAACTAGGGAGTGCCAACACGTGTCAGGAAATTCCAAGAAGTTCTAACACATGCTAGATAGTTCGAAGGCATGTTAGGGATGCCAATATGTTCCAAGTTTTAGGGTTTGGTGCCAACACATGCTAGGGAGTGTTAGGGAGTGCCAAGAAACATAAGGGAGCACTAGTTTCAATTGCATGGAAATTAATGAATAAGCGTGTGTGGTAGGGAGTCTTAGCGAGTTCCAAGTGTGCTAAGGAGGTAGTGAAAAGGTATGCTAAGTGGTTCCAAGGCATGCTATAGTGAAAGGGAAGCATGCCAAAATGTACCAAGTTGCAAGGTGTGCCAATGCATGCTAAGGAGTGTTAGTGAGTGCTAGGGAAACATAAGGGAGAATTAGGTCAAAATGCATTGAAATGAATGAATAAGAGTGTCTGACAGGGAATGCAATGAGTTTGAGGTGTGTTAAGGAGGGAGCGACATGGTATGCTGGAAGTTCTAAGGCATGCTAGAGTGTGAGGGAAAGATCTGACCAAGATATGCCAGGTGTCAAGGTGTGCCAACGCGTGCTAGAAATTGTTACAGAGTGCCATGGAAATAGAAGGAACCACTAGATAAAAATAATGCATGGAAATGAATGAATAAGATTTTGTGAGAGGAAATTTTAGTGAGTTCCAGGTGTGCTGAGGGAGTGACAAGATATTCTTTGTAGTTCTAAGGCATGCTAGAGGCCAGGGAAACGATATTCAAAGGTGTGCCAAGCGCTATGGTGTGCCAATGCATGCGAGGGAGTGTTAGGGAGTGCCATAGAAACACAAGGGAGCACTAGTTTCAAATGCATGGAAATGAATGAATAAGAGTATGTGACAGGGAGTGTTAGTGAGTTCTAGGTGTGCTAAGGGGGAGTGACAAGGTATGTTAGCTAGTGCCAAGGAATGCTAGAGTGCTAGGGTGACATGCCAAGATGTTCCAGGTATCAGGGAGTTTTAGGGAGTGTCATGGAAACACAAGGGAGATATAGCTCAAAATGCATGGAATGAATGAATAAGAGTGTGTGATAGGGAGTGTCAGTGAGTTTTAAGTGTGTTAAGGAGTGAGTGACAAGGTTATATGTAAAGCAATGCTAAGGCATGCTAGATTTCCAGGGCATGTTAGGGAGTGCTAGGGAATGCCAAGGCATGCTAGATTTCCAAGGCATGTCAAGGAGTGCTAGGGAGTGCCAAAGCATGCCAAGGAATGTAGGGGGTGCTAACACATGCCACAAAGTACCAAGGGATTGTTAGATGTGCCACGTTCTATGGCATTTTAATATGTAAACTATGATGCTCAATTGTTTTACAACCACGGTTAGACATGAGCCTTGACATGGTAACTTATAACTTGTTAAGTTGGATAAGTTGAAATTATACATGAGTAGCCTAAGATGAGTTATAGTTAGTTCTTAGGTGAACAAGGCATATTCTAGTTGTAGTCACTATACCTTGGTCAAGTTGTTGTATTTGAGGCAAGACTTCGTTGGGTTCCCAAGTCCCAAAAAAAGACATGGTAGTTGTGAGGGAATTCTAGCAAAGGAGTGTCAGGGCGTGCCAAGGAATGAAAAGGCATGCTAACACATGTTGAAAATTTCCATTGCACGTCGAGGAATGTTAGGGAGTGTTAGGGCATAATAAGGGAGAACTAGGTCAAATACATGGAAATGAACAAATAAGTGTGTGTGCCAAGGAGTGTCAATGAATTCTAGGTGTCTCAAGGACAAATTGTGTTAGGAGAACGTCATAATAGGAATTGTAGGAGGAAAGCATATGGTTAGAAATATAAGGGGTTGGTCAAAGTAGTTTCATACAAAGGGAGACTTTGTGTTGGGCACAACAATGTTTTGTCAATGACTTGGTTGGGTTCCCAAGTCACAAAAATAGTAAAGCTATCTATGAGGGCATGCCAATTAGGGAGTGTTAAGGTGTTCCAAGGAATCCCATAAAGTACTAACACATGCTAGAAAATTCCATGACATGTTAGGCATTCTAAGACAAGCGAACTACTAAGGCATACCAATATGTGTGAGGTGCTAGGTTGTGGCGCGAATGCATGTTAGGGAGTGTTAGGGTAAAGTTCCAAGGAAACACAAGGGAACACTAGTTTCAAATGCATGGAAATGAAGTGTCATTGAGTTCCAAGTGTGCTAAGGAGGGAGTGACAAGGTATGCTATGCAGTTCCAAGGCATGCTAGAGTGTTAGAGAAGCATAACAAGATGTGCCAAGTGCCAAGGTGTGCCAATGTGTGCTAAGGAGTGTTAGGGAGTGCGAGGGAAACATAAGGGAGGACTAGGTCAAAATTCGTGGAAATTAATGAATAAGAGTGTGTGACATAGAGTGTTAGTGAGTTCCAAGTGTGCTAAGGAGAGAGTGACATGGTATGCTAAGCTACACTAAGTCATGTTGTATTTCTAGGAAGACATGTAGACAAGACATGTCAGGTTCCAAGGTGTGTCAACATGTGCTAGGAAGTGTTAAGGAGTACTAGGGAAACACAAGGGAGAACTAGGTCAAATTAATGCATGCAAATGAAAAAATAAGAGTCTGTGATAGGAAGTGTCAGTGAGTTACAGATGTTTTGAGGGAGAAGGTATGGTAGGCAGTGCTAAGGCATGCTAGAGGCCAAGGAAACATGCCAAGATGTCTAGGGGTGTGCCAATGCATGCCAAGGAGTGTTATGGATTGCCAAGGAAACAAAAGGGATCACTAGTTTCAAATACATGGAAATGAATGAATAAGACTGTGTGATAGGGAGTGTTAGTGACTTCTAGGAATGGTAAGGAGGGAGCGACAAGATATGTTAGGTAGTTCCAATGAATGATAGAGTTTCAAGGAAACATGCTAATATGTGCCAAGTTCCATGGTGTGCCAATGCGTGCTAGTGAATGTTACAGAGTGCCATAGAAACACAAGGGAGAACTAGTTCAAAATGCATGGAAATGAACAAATAATTGTGTGATAGGGAGTGTGAGCGAATTCCAAGTGTTCTAAGGAGGGAGTGCCAATTCATGTCAAGGAGTGCTAAGGTGTGTTTGGGAGTGCAAAGCATGCCAAGAAATGCACAAGATGCTAAGACGCGCCACATAGTGCTAAGGGATTGTTAAATGTGCTAGGTGTTTGGGCATGTCAAGATGTACACTATCTTGCTTAGTTGTTTTACGGCCATGGTTAGACATGAGCCTTAACTTGATAACTTGTTAAGTGGGATGAGTTTAGATTTGACATGAGTAGCCAGGATGTGTTATAGGAAGTTCTTAGGTGAACAAGGCATAGTCTAGTTGTAGTAACTATAACTTGGTTAAGTTGTTGTAGTCGAGGCAAGACTTGGTTGGGCTCTCAAGTCTTAAAAAGGGTAAAGGTAGTTGTGAGGGCATGATAGCTAAGGAGTGTCAGGGCATGACAAGGAATGAAAATGTGTGCTAACACATGGCATACATTTTCAATGGATTCTAAGGAGTGTTAGGGAGTGTAAGGGGGACACAAGGGTTAACTAGGTCAAAATGCTTGGAAATGAACGAATAAGAGTGTGTGCCAAGGAGTGTCAGTGAATTCCATGTGTCCCAAGGATGAAGTTTTTTAGGAGAAGTTTAGAATAGGACTTGCAGGAGGCAATCATATGGTTGTGATAAGGCTTGGAAAAAGAAATTTTAGATAAAGGTATACTTTGGGTTCTGCACAATATTGTTTTGCTAATGAATTTGTTGGGTTCCCAAGTCACAAAAAAAGTAAAGTTATCTATGAGAGCATGACAACTAGGGAGTGCCAATGTGTTCTAGGGAATGTAAGGTTCCCAAATCATGGAAAAATGTAATGCTAATTGTGAGGGCATGACTTCCAAGATGTGTTAGGGAATATTAGGGCATGCTAACATGTGTTAGATAGTGTCAAGGCATGTCAAACAAGCTAATATGTGCCAAGTGCTAAGGCATGCCAAGATGTGAAAGGGTGTGACAATGCATGCTACGGACTGTTAAGGAAACAAAAGGGATAAATGAGTTAAACTACAAGGAAATGAACACATAATAGGGTTAATAAGTCATCAACTTACCTTTTCCATGAGAGGCATGCTAGGCACACCAACTCTAGGTGCCAAGTGCCAAGTGTCAGTGCATTGCCAAATCTTCCTCTATTTCTTTTCATCTACTTTCCAATAATTGATCTCAAGCAAATTTAATATTAAACCATGCCAAAGCATACCATGTCATCTCAACACATGCCAAAAATTTCAAGACTTGCTAAGTGCCAAAACATACCAAGTGCCAATGTGTGTCAAGGAGTGTGATGCATGCTATGAAGTGGCAGAGCATGTCAAAGAGTGCTAAGGTCTGCTAGAGAGTGTCAATGCATGTTGAGGAGTGTTAGGGAGTACTAGGACAATGCAAGGGAGAATTGGGTGAAAATGCATGGAAGTGAATGAATATGAGGGTGTGTGAATGAGTGCTAGTTGTCGTGCTAAGGAGGGGGTGACAAGGTATTCTAAGAAATGGTAAGGCATGTGAGGGAATATCAGGGCATATCAAGAAGTGCTAGAGTGTTCTAGGGAGTTGAGGGGTGCAATAACATGTGCCAAATAATTCCAAGGCATGCCATGATCTGAATTGGATCCATGAAAAATTATCAAAGTTCCATGACTAAATCAAATCAAGACAGACTTCAAAATTCATGAACAAAGAGCGAACAGGAAGACCTCTGGATAGTGGCAGTTTGTAGCAAACAAGGAACAATGAGGACCTTGGTCAAAGCGTGCTGACCAAGGCCCTTTGAGACCATGCAGGAGGCAAAACTGGTAGTTAGGAAGCCTGGATCAGGAAATGGAGGCCATTTCTGATGCGTTGGGAAAAACCCCTCAAAAATGAAAGGCCCTAAGCACTCGGTCACATGGGAAAACAGGAAACCGTGGGGAAAGCGTTAAGGCGAAAGGTGGGTCCCGTGCTCCAAAACTGGCGGTATATCGGAGGCACATTGGGGTGGTAAGAAAATTTGGCAGAAAACAAGTGATTCCATTCATCTTACGATGTGTGTCCGACGGATGAGAGAGAAAACCGCCTCTTATCGCGTGCTAACGCTTGAGAAAGTCAATCGCGCGAAATGAGCGAACACAGTGAGATCTAGGGGCTCCAGATCTGACGGCCAAGATTGCGCCCAATGGAGAAACTGGATTTGACAAGGGAATTAAGCCGCGACATATAAAAGTTTGAAGTCTGATTTGACTGCTGAATTGGCGGATGAATCACTCCACAAGTATAATTGAAATACCGAACCATCGAGGAAGAGTTGGCGCAGTTTGTGAGAGGATAAGTGACCACCTCCCTGTGAGACGTTGGCGATGACATAAAGGTAGGGAAATCCAAGTGAACAGTAGCAGGTGATCCAAAGGGGCAGAAGAGGAAGCGAATACTTAAGGATAGATTGGGTTTAAGCAACGAACAGACAGAGAACAGAACAAATAGAAGACGAAGACAGAGAGAGGGAGAGAAAAGAAAAAGACAGTGAAGCAAGAAGCAGAAAACAGAGAGTCGAGCTGACCTAAGGCAACATCGAGCAGACAGAACCAGGCTTGAGAAGTTCAAGCCATCCATGGAGGATATCTGTCGGTAATTGAGCACCATTGGAGTCATCCCATTAAAGACCAGAGAGGTCAAGACTTGGAAAGAAGAAGAGTCTGTGCACTCTAGTGGCTTGGGGAATCCAAGAACCACCCTACCAAGTATTATCTGTTTCAGGAGACTCAAATTGAGCTCGTCATTGTAAATATCTGCTTTAAAGACACAATAAAAGAAGGCCACCACTGAAAGCTGGACTGGAGACGTAGCCCTGGAGACTAGGGTGAACTCCTTATTAAATTTGTTGTGTTCTTGTATTTTCTTACTATGTTTCTCTTACTGTTTTCCATTCTTCGAGTGTCCATGTATTTTGAAATATGATATATCCGTTGCCTAAAATAACATAGACACACATCAACACATGAGTCTGTAATACCTCCATTCATTAACTAATTAACTGAGGTCACTCATGAGTGATTTTCAGATCAAGTGGTATCAGAGCTTTAGGTTGTTAAGGTTAGACAAGCTTGTGTTGGTTTGGGTGTTGAATGCTAACTAGATCGAAGCTGAAATTAGGAGAAGAGTTGGTTGAAACTAATCCTGAAATTGGGAGAGTCTATCCTCGAAAGACAATGTCAGAAGAAGGCTCTATGGGGCTAGACCCTCAATTCATAGATAGTTTCCTATCCATAAAGTCCAGGGTAGAAGAAATGTGTAGGGACTTTAGAAAACATAAGGATGAAGATTCATCAGGCTCTAAACAAGACAAAGGGGAAGAAGAGTCACATTCCCATGACCACTCAAAAGGCAAAGGGAAAGAGGAAAGCTTTCTCACACCTCCTGATAGCCCTAAAAAGAAAGCATCTTTGATCAAACTAGATGTTAAATTTGATCTACCTATATATGATGGAGAGTTGAATGCAGAAAAGTTGGACAATTGGATAAGACAAATTGATGTTTATTGCAGAGTGCAGAATATCGATTTAGACAAGAGCAAGATTCAATTGGCAAGCCTACGCCTTAGAGGCACTGCCTTGGTTTGGTTGGAAGGTAGGACCTAAGCTGACATGAAAAGACATGGTAAGACTATCCCTATCTGGAATAAATTTGTTTCTGCAATCAAAAAGCAGTTCTATCCATTGGCCTACATGCAACAAGCCATGATGAGTTGGCAAACTCTTCGACAGTTGGAAGGGCAAAGTGTGCAAGGGTACACTCAAGAATTTAGAAAGAGAGCATTGATTCTAAGAATCTCATTAGACTCACTTGAGACTCTGTTGAAGTACATTGGTGGTCTACACAGCTACATGAGGCATATTATCCTCATGTTTAATCCCACTAGTATATATGAGGTATTTGTACAAGCTAGTCATCTAGAGGTTAGAGAAAAGAATGGAAGTCCAGAATTTGGGGGATCATCCCAATCCACTGCAAGCAAGAATAAGGAGAAAAGAAAGAAGAAATGGAAAGCAAGGAAGGCTAACACTGCACAAAAAAGAAAGGCTTCATGCACTCACTATAAAAAGATGGGCATGATGATGAGCACTGTTGGATTCTGCATCCAGAGCTGAGACCTAAGAAGTTTGAGGGCAAGAAGAAGGAGAATGTTGTAGCTATTCAGAAATATTTGGGGTCAGACTCAGGAGATGAAACAACCATTGCAGCCATAGGTATAAGAGGTAAGAATTCTGAAGCATGTACTAGTAATTCTGCACAATCTACTATTGATGAAGAAAATGAGAGAAAAAGACATGAGCTTCTCCATATTCGAGTTATTTCCAGACATCAAAAGATTGATACTTTGTTTGATAGTGGTTCACAAGTAAATTTGATTTCTGAAGCAATTGTAAATAAGTTTGGATTAGTAATTACACCTCACAAGAAACCATACCCATTAAGATGGTTGAATGATAAAGCACAACTAAAAGTGACTAGGCAATGCAAACTCAAGTTTTCTTTTGGGTCAACATTTGTAGATGAGGTTGGGTTAGACATAATTCCTTTGGATATATATGGAATTGTTTTAGGAAGTCCTTAATTATATGATAGAAAAGCCATTTTCTATATAGCTGAGAACAAGTATCTACTTGTTAAAGATGGAATTGAATGCTTTGTAAGAGCTCATAAGCTCAAGAATAATTATACTCTCATAAACTCAAGGTAGATGAAACGAATGATAAATTCGTGTAAACAATTCTTACTGATGGTTGTAAAAGAAAAGAAACCTAATAAAACCAATGTATTTGAGGGCTGTAATGTTGAACAACAAGCTGATTTAGAAAAGGTTGTTTCAGAGTATGATATCTTGTTTTAAGAACCTAAAGGTTTTCCACCGAAAAAGGAAATAGTGCATGATATTATTTTGCTGCAAGATGCTCCATTGCCTAACATTGGAATGTACACGATGTCCGCTTTAGAGAATGTTGAAATCAAGAAGCAAGTGCAGGAGTTGCTCAAGAAGGGGTTCATCAGACCTAGCATATCACCATGCGGGTCACAATCGTTTTGGTGAGAAAGAAAGAAGGCTCGTGGAGAATGTGTATTGATTATCGAGCACTGAATAAGATAACAATAAAAACCTTTATCCCCTTCCTTGCATAGATGATCTTTTAGATCAATTGAAAGAAGTTGTTTATTTCTCCAAGCTAGACTTGCACAGTGGATACCATCAGGTCAGAGTTGCAGAACAAGATGCATGACTGCTTTCAAAACAAAGTAGGGATTGTATGAGTGGCTGGTTATGCCTTTTGGCTTAACTAATGCTCTTTCTACTTTCATGAGATTCATGAATGATGTACTCAGACCTTTTCTTGATGATTTTGTTATTGTGTATCTGGATGAAATTCTGATTTTTAGCAAAACGTGGTAAGAACACTTAAAGCATGTTAAGTAGACACTAGATGTTTTGAAAAGTGAATAAATTCATGTTAAACTCTCAAAATGTGAATTTGGAAAAACATCTCTGAATTATTTGGGTCATATAGTAGGGGGTGGTGAATTGAAGATAGATCCCTCTAAGGTGGCGGTCATTGTAAACTGGCCTAAACCCAAATCTGGTATAGAAGTTAGAAGCTTCTTAGGAGCAGCACAATATTGGAGGAAGTTTATTTCTAACTTTTCCTCAATTGCAACTTCCTTACATGCTTTAACAAGATTGAACAAGGTGTTTTAGTGGGGAGGAAAACAGCAGAAAGCCTTTGACACCTTGAAAGAAAATATTAGTACAACACCTGTACTAGCACTATCTGATCTTCAAAGACCATTTGAGATCCAAACGAATGCCAGTGACTATGCCATGGGAGAAGTGTTGACACAGCACGGTAAACCCATATGTTATCATTATGAGACATTTAATTCTACAGTAGTTAACTATCCTACATATGATAAAGAAATGTATGCATTAGTACAGAGTGTGAAAAAGTGGAAACATTACTTAATGGGCAAAGAGACAATAATACATATTGATCATCAACCACTTCAATATCTACAATCCCAAACTAAGTTGCAACAATCAAGACACTATAGATGGATGGGTTTTCTACAACAATTTCATTTAGTCATCAGATATAAAAAGGGCATACATAATAAAGTTGCAGACATGTTATCTAGACCCATTATAAATGCATCTACTATACTGTTAAGAAACCAACTCAAGAAAAGATAGAAAAGATAGATCAACGCCTTAGAATTTAGCCTCTTCGAGGAGGAAACCTCCTT
>APFE030689960.1:0-11639 GCA_000404065.3 Pinus taeda | reverse complement strand
TCCCCATTACTATTGTAGTTGTATCCCTTATTAATATTGTTGTGCCCCTATTGTCCCCATATTATTATTACTGTGCCCCTAGAATCACTCTATTGTTATTTTTGTGGCTTTATATTATTATTGTTAGGTCGGCTGGGTTATATTGTGACTCCTTAGACTCCTATATATAGAAATGAGGTTTTGTCATTTGAATCATCAAAGAAGCATTCATTTGTGTAATGTAAAGGAGGTTGCCCCCTCGAAGAGGCTGAATTCTAAGGCACTGATCTATATTTTCTATATTTTTGTGAGCTAGTTCCATAACAAAGATGAAGTCAACATAATATGCCCTCATATGAAGTATGAGGTGGTTGACTATAGTTAAGAAACTCTAACTGGAAACTTTTGGAATGGAATGAGTATGGAAGGAAGAGATCGTGAGATATGCAACCATGATGAAGGAAGTCAACATCCAATAGACCAAGAAGGTTTGACTAGGAAATCCCCCGGAAGGATATGAAGGCTTTGATGAGAGTTTGAAAAAGAAGGAGACCCTTGACAATGGATAACTTTGGGAGATGTGTCAACATGTATGTAGGATGTTAATACCCACAGGAAGATGTTAAGATGAAGAGTCATCCCGTAAGGTACTATTTGATTTAATGTTATGCTTTGATTTCATGAATAATATCTAGATGAGTTCATGCAAGGCTACTAGAACAAGAGTTGTAAGTACAAGTATAACTAGCATTCATTTGGTGGATGGAAATCCTTGAAACAAACAAAGATGACACAGTAGAGATATGACGAAGCTTCCAGATATGTATCAGGAAGGCCAATTTCCATGAAGAAAGGAATGGCGTGATGAACCAAGAAGGAAAGTGGTGGATGGCCTATGCCCTACAAGAAAGAAGCTCAACTGAATTTTGTGACATCAAGGGGAGAAGTTGATAAAGCAACTAAAGGACCCACGAAGAAGAAGATGTTGATGAAAAATAGAATCCTTTGGTAAGAGGGAGCTCTGATAAGTCCTTGATCAAAAGGGAGTTTGAATTAAGATCACCCTTGATTACAAAGGAGTGACAATTATGTTTATCCATATCATGTCTCATGCACTAGACCACGACTAACAACTGTAAGTCGAGATGAAGGCCATGAATGGAAATGTAGACACATGGTAGAAAAAAATTGTTATCTTCACTTGGGAAGAAAGAATGGGAGGATTGGATAATCATCTTGCATTCAAGACTCTTTGAGGATGTGTAGGGCATCCATGACAAGAGTAGATAGGAGGACCAATATTCTTTGAGGGTTGGGAACCCAAGATAAGAATAGTCTTAGAAGGTCATACTCAGTGAACACCTAGGTGGGTATGTACCCTGAGAGACAATGATGAAGGTGTCTATAAATTATTGGTCTCACCAACATTGTAGCTCATGGTCTCATGGAGAGATGGAGCTCCTAGTCAAGGACCTGGACTATGACAATGCTGATTGATATGATGATATACAGATGGGATTACCAATCTGATTCTTCTTATGAGAAATTTTTCAAATTGAGAATGACAAAGTACAATTAGAAATACATCCCTAGTTAAGACAGAGTGTTGAACAAAAGGGTAACTAGGTTCGATATTTTTCAATGTAATTTTGACCTTTGTACTTGTCAAGAAAAATAATTATTATTTTTATAAAATATATGAACGAGTTTCTAGCTTATTCTATAGGTCTAGGAAACTCAAAGAGTCAAAATTATATTGAAGAACACTTCTTGAGCATTTATGTAATAAACATGATTCAACCTAGTGTCAAGTAATCCTCCAAGACAAGCACCATCCTTCAAAGAAGAAGCCTGCAAACCAAATGATGAAGAGATCAGTTAAGTCAGACTCAGAATATATTTATATGACGCATCGGCTCATATGTGGAGACACAACAATTCAAGGTGACATGTCGACCTATTTACAGAGACACAAACATTATAAGTACCTTACTGGGGTCACCACAGAAACTAAGGAATTCAAACAAGTCTTTGTAACTGTGGAAGAGAATAGAACCTCGGCATACTCTGAATTCTCAATGATAATCACAGGGACATCCTCACATTCTTATCTAAAACCTTGATCAAGTAAAGTGACACTGATTTCGGATGGAGACACAGTCATTCAAGTTTTCAATGAAGAAGGATACCTATAGTTTCTCAGATGAAACAGTGGCTTAGAATCTTAGGTGAGTACAATGGTCAAGTGTTTCTCGGGTGATCACTATATCTAAGTACCATACAGTATCAAAGCAGCACTATAGTATCTTAGTACAAGGAGTGCACAGCCATTGAAGAAACAATTGTATCTCCATGCAAGAAGTGCACAGTCATAGTCTTGATGAAGATAACATGACACTCTGTCTCAACATTTGGACAATGATAATCATGATCTTAATGAAGACATTGTATCAAGTAATGGAGATCTCAGTGGTATGACGAAGACCTTGGTGAATGTTAGATCTCAATAGTGCAACAATAATGATGATATCAGTAGTGACAAGGAAGAAGAATGGTGTCTTGTTCTTGGAGTGGAAGAGAGGGTCAAGTGTCAAGGTCTTGGTGTTTATCAATTGGAATCTCTATAAGAAGAATTGTGTGCAGGTTTTCCTCTCCAAGAGGGAGAGGCTTTGGCCCTAGATGAATGCCAACTTCTTGAGTTATCATCCCTTTGTTTTGATAGCAGTTTGATGAAGTAAACACACACACTAATAATAAGAAGAAGATCAAGCTAAGACAAATTGAAAAAAGCACTTCACAAATTGTTATCAAGTCTAGAAGAATCTTACTAATGTTATCTGCCCTAGATATTGCAACACACCCTTGCTTTTTGAAGACACCATTTCATCCCTCTCTTTTG
Source organism: Pinus taeda (assembly GCA_000404065.3). Lineage (NCBI taxonomy): Eukaryota > Viridiplantae > Streptophyta > Pinopsida > Pinales > Pinaceae > Pinus > Pinus taeda. The sequence goes on along the minus strand of APFE030689960.1, from coordinate 8,761 downwards.
TTAATAGCTAGAGCCAAGGAAAGTATTTAAGAATTTAGCAACTGAGCCTTTATACCGAATGCGACTCCTACACCAAAAGGTGTGAGGTCTAATTGGGACTTCATACCGAGGAGATCCCTTAAATGTTTGCAGGTACAGAACTGTCAACGCCTACCTTACCCTATACTAATCTAGCTTAGAATACTCTTTCATAGCGTACTCTATCCTAACCTACAAACTAGCCTACTCTAGTCTAACTTAACCTAATCTAGCCAAACCTAACTATTCTACCCTAGTCTAGCCTAATTTGGCTTAGGCTACTCTAGCCTAGCCTTCTCTACTCTATCCTACATTAGACTACTCTAGCCTAACCTAGTCTACTCTATATTAGCCTAACCTAGCCTACCTCACCCTACCCTACACTACTCTAGCCTACCCTTCTCTAGCCAATCATAGCCTACTATTGCCTAACCTAGCTTACTCTTTCCTAGCCTGGTCTATTGTAGACTAGCCTACCCTAACCTACTCTAGCCTAGTCTAGCCTAGCCTACTCTATCCCACCCTAGTGAAGCCTACTCTAGTCTTGCCTAACTTACCTTAGCCTAACTTTCTCTAGCCTAGACTACTCCAACCTAGCCTATCTTAGTCTAATCTAGGTTGGCCTAACCTATCATGTTGTAGATTATCCTACTCTTTCCTAGCCTAACCTAGCCTACTCTAACCTACCCTAGCCTAGACTAGCCTAGCCTACTCTAGTCTTAAGTATACTGCCTAGCATACTCTAGCCTAGCTTTGCCTGACCTAATCTACTCTAGCTTGGATTAGCCTAAAATATCCTAGGCTACTCTAGCATAGCCTTCTTTAGCATAAAATATCCTAACGTACTTTAGGATAGCTTAGGCTCCTCAAAGCTAGCCTAGCCTACTCTAGCCTAGGTTAGCCTAGCATACCCTAGCCTACTCAAACATATTCTAGCTTGCACAAGCCTAACCTAGCCTAGGTTAGCCTAGCATATGCTGGCCTACCCTAACATAACCTACTATAAAATAACCTACTCTAGCCCAGCCTAGCCTAATCTACCCCCTAGATGATCCTAGCCTAACCTAGCCTAAATTGCCCAATTCTAGCCTAACCTAATTTAGCCTAGCCTAACCTAGCCTAATCAATCCCAGTAGCTTATCCTACCCTAGCCTACCTTACTCTCTCATAGCCTACTCTATGGTATCCTATCCTAACCTAACCTACCTTAGCCTAGACTAATCTCACTTATAGTACTCTTGCCTAGTAGACTCTAGCCTAACCTACATCAGAGCCTAATCTATCCTAGCCTAACCTACTCTATCCTATACTAACCTACTCTACCCTAGCCTGGCCTACTTTGGCTTAGACTACTCTAGCCTAGCCTTCTTTACCCTATCCTACATCAGACTACTCTAGCCTAGCTTAGTCTAGCCTAGCTTATCCTAACCTAGCCTACCCTAGCCTCCACTATCCTACTCTATCCTAGTCTAGCCTATTATTTCCTAAACTAACCTACTCCTAACTATCCTAGCCTACTCTAGTCTCACCTAGCCTACCCTAGCCCAGCTTTCTGTAGCCGAAACTAGATTAGCCTACTCTATCCTAGCCTAGCCTAGCATATCCTAACCTTGCCTACTCTAACTTAACCTAGCCAAGACTAGACTAGCCTAGCCTACTTTAGCCTTGTGTACACTGCCTAGCATACTCTAGCCTTACTTAGCCTACTCTTACCCGACATAGACTAGCATGTCCTGACCTAGTATACTCTAGCTTGGCTTAGCCTAAAATATCCTAGGCTACTCTAGCATAGCCTACTCTAGAATAAAATAGCCTAACCTACTTTAACATAGCTTAGGCTACTCAAACCTAGCCTAGCCTACTCTAGGCTCGGTTAACAGAGCATATCCTAGCCTACTCTAACATAGTCTAGCCTACACAAGCCTAGCCTAACCTAGCATAGCCTAGGTTAGCCTAGCATATGCTAGCCTACTCTAACATATTGTAGTCTAAAATAACCTACTTTAGCCTAGCCTAGCCAAAATTGCCCAACTCTACCCTGGCCTAGCCTAGATTAAACTTCTCTAGCCTTACCTACTTTTGTCTAGCCTAACCTAGCCTACTCAAAGCTAGTATCTTAGATTATCCTAGCCTACCCAAATCTAGCATAGCCTACTCTAGCCTAACCTATCTTAGGCTACTATATGGTATCATATCCTAAACTTAACCTACCTTAGTCTAGACTACTGTAGCTTAGAGTACTCTTGCCTAGCAGACTCTAACCTAACCCAAAGGTTAACATAATCTAGCCTATGCTAACCTACTCTAACCTAACCTAAACTAACCTACTCTACCCTAGCCCAACCAACTCTGGCTTAAACTACTCTAGCCTAGCCTTATCTACCTTATCCTACATCAAACTACTCTAGCCTAGCTTAGTCTACTCTCTCTTAGCCTAACCTAGCCTACCCTAGTGTACCCTTCCTTGCTCTAACCTAGCCTAGCCTACTATTGCCTAACCTAGCATAATCTTTCCTAACCTAGCCTACTCTAGACTAGCCTATCCTAGCTTAGCTTAGCCTACTATCTGTTAGCCTAGCCTAGCATAACGTATATTAGCCTATTTTATTGTAGCCTACTCTAGCCTACCCTAGCCTACCCTATCCTAGTCTACTCTAGGTTAGCCTACATAGCCTAGCCTAGCCTACTATTACCTAACCTATACTACTCTTTGCTAAGGTAGCCTACCCTTTCCTGTTCAAGCCTAACATAGTCTAGTCTAGCCTAGCCTACTCTAGTCTAGTCTAGCTTACTCTAGCCTACTTTGCTCTAGCCTAGACTACTCTATTCTTGACTACTCTAATGTAGCCTACTCTAGCCTTACCTAGCCTTGTCTTCTCTAGCCTAGCCCAACCTATTCTAAGCTAGCCTAGTCTACTCTACCCTAGCCTACTCTAGCCTAACCTAGCCTACTCTAGCCTAACCTATCCTAACCTAGCTTACTCTAGGTTATCCTAATTTACTCTAGCCTATTCTAGCCTAGCCTAGGCTACTCTAGCCTACTCTAGTCTAGCCTAACCTAGCCTAGCCTAACCTAGCCTACTCTAGCCTACCCTAGCCTAACCTAACCTAACCTTACCTAGCCTTGGCTAACCCAACCCTAGCCTAGCCTAGCCCAGCCTAGCCCAGCCTAGCCTAACCTATCCTAGCCCACTCTAGCCTAACCTACTCTAGCCTACTATAACCTAACCTACTCTAGCCTAGCCTACTCTAGCCTAAACTACCCTACTCTAGCCTGGCCTACACTTGCTTACTCCAACCTACGCAAGCCTAGCCTAACCTACCCTAACCTACCCTAATCTACTCTAACGTAGCCTAACATAGACAAACCTACTTTAACCTAACCTAGCCTAACCTACACTAGCCTAGCCTAACTTAGCATACCCTAGCCAAATCAAGCCAAGCCTAATATAGCCTAGCCTAACCTACTTTGGCCTAACCTACTCTAGCCTGCTCTAGCTTAGCCAAACCTACTCTAGCCTAGCATAATGTAGGCTAACCTAGCCTAACCTACTCTCACCTAACCTAATCTAGCCTAGTCTAACATAGCCTAACCTAGTCCAACCTAGCATAGCCTAGCCTACTCTATCCTAGCCTAGCCTAGCCTATTCTAGCCTAACCTACTTTAGCCTAGCCTACTCTATCCTATCCTAGCCTAGCCTACTCTAGCCTAGCATAGCCTACTCTAACCTAACCTAACCTAACCAAGCCTAACCTAGCATAGTCTAGCCTAACCTAGCCTACTCTAACCTAGCATATTCTAGCCTAATCTACTCTATCCTACTCTAACCTAACCTACCCGAGTCTAGGCTACTCTAGCCTAACGTAGCCTACTCTAGCCTACTCCAACCTACTCTAGCCTAACCCACCCTACTCTACTCTAGCCTAACCTACTCTAGCCTAACTTAACCTAACCTACTCTAGCCTAGCCTACTTTAGCCTACTCTAGCCTAGCATAACCTATTCTAGTCTAACCTACCCTAGCCTAAACTATGGTAGCTTAGCCTAACCTAGCCTAACCTACTCTAGCCTACCCTACCCTACTCTAGCCTAGCCTAGCCTAGCCTACTCTAGCCTAGTCTAGCTTACATTAGCCTAGCCTAGCCTAGCCTACTCTGGCCTAACCTAACCTAGCCTAGCGTAGCTTACTTTAGCCTTGACTAGCCTTTCCTAGCCTAGCGTAGCTTACTTTAGCCTTGACTAGCCTTTCCTAGCCTAGCCTAGCTTACTCTGGCCTAACCTAGCCTAGCCTAGCAATCTCTAGCCACGCCTACCCTAAGCTAGCCTAGCCTAACCTACTCTTGCCTAACCTATTCTAGCCTAGCATAACCTGGCCTAACCTAGCCTAACCTAGCCTCGCCTAACCTACTCTAGCCTAGTCCAACCTAGCCTTACCTAGCCTAACCTACCCTAGCCTACCCTAGCCTAGCGTAGCCTAACCTATTCTATCCTAACCTAGCCTAGCCTACTCTAGCCTAGCCTATTCTAGCCTAACCTATTCTATCATACTCTAACCTAACCCACTCTAGACTAGCCTAACCTAGCCTACTCTATTCTAGCCTACTTTAGCCTACACCAACCTACTCTAGCCTAACCTAACCTAGCCTAACCCACCCTACTCTACTCTAACCTAACATACTCTAGCCTAATCTAGCATAACATACTCTAGTCTAATATAGCCTAACATACTGTAGCCTAACCTAATTTGGCCTAGCCCAACATACTATAGCCTAGCCTACTTTAGCCTACTCTAGCCTAACCCATCCTAGCCTAAACAACTCTAGCTTAGCCTAACCTATTCTAACCTAGCATAACCTAGCCTAACGTACTCTAGCCTACCCTACTCTGGCCTAGCATACTTTAGCCTACTCTACTCTAGCTTACTTTATCCTAATCTACTATTGCCTACTCTAGCTTACTTTATCCTACTCTACTATTGCCTACTCTAGCCTAACCTAGTCTATCCTAGCCTACTCTAGCTTATCGTAGCCTACTCTACCCTATCGTAGCCTACTCTAGCCTATCTTAGGCTAAAATAGCCTAGCCTAGCCTACTTTATCCTACTCTAGCCTAGCGTGGCCTGCTCTAGGATACCCTAGCCTAAACTAGCCTAGCCTTAGCATACACTAGCCTAGCCTATCCTAGCCTAGCCTAGTCTAGCATAGCCTAATCTAGTCTAGCTCATACTACTCTAGCCTTGCCTAGCTTACTCTAGCCTACTCTAGCCTAGCCTAGCCTAGCCTACTCTAGCCTAGCCTAGCCTAGCCTAGCCTACACTAGCCTACTCTAGCCTGCTCTACTCTAGGCTAACTTACTCTAGCCTACTCTACTCTAGCCTAGCCTAGCCTACTCTATCCTAGCCTAGCCTAGCCTAGCCTACTCTAGCGTACTCTAGCCTAGCCTAGCCTACTCTAGCCTACTCTAGCCTAACCTAGCCTAGCCTAGCTTACTCTAGGCTAGCCTACTCTAGCCTACCCTACTCTACTCTATCCTACTCTAGCCTAGCCTTGCCTAGCCTACTCTATCCTAGCCTTGCCTAGCCTACTCTATCCTAGCCTTGCCTTGCATACCTACTCTAGCCTAACCTACTCTAGACTACTATAATTTATCCTAGCCTAGCCTTGCATCGCCTACTCTAGCCTAACCTACTCTAGACTACTATAATTTATCCTAGCCTAGCCTAGCCTACTCTAGCCTAGCCTAGCCTAGCCTAGCGTAACCCACCCTAACATAGCCTACTCCAGCCTAGTTTACTCTAGCCTAGCCTATCATAGCCTACTCTAGCCTTGCCTAGCATACCCTACTCTAGCCTAGCCTACTCTAGCCCACCCTAGCATAGTCTAGCCAAGTGTAGCCTACTCTAGCCTAGCTTAGCCTCGCCTAGCCCAACCTTCTCTAACCTACTCTAGCCTAGCCTAGCCTGCTTTACCCTACCCTACTCTAGCCTAGCTTACTCTATCCTACTCTAGTCTAGCCTAGCCTAGCCTACTCTATCCTAGCCTAGACTACCCTAGCCTACCCTAGCCTAGACTACCCTAGCCTACCCTAGCCTACTCTAGCCTAACCTAGCCCAGACTAGCTTACTCTAGCCTACCCTACTCTACTCTAGCCTAGCCTAGCCTAGCCTACTCTATCCTAGTAACCTTGCATAGCCTACTCTAGCCTAACCTACTCTAGACTACTCTAATTTATCCTAGCCTAGCCTAGCCTACTCTAGCCTAGCCTAGCATAGCCTACTCTAGGCTAGCTTAGGATACCCTACTCTAGCCCAGCCTACTCTAGCCTACCCTAGCCCAGCCTACGCTAGCCTACCCTAGCATACTATAGCCTAGTGTAGCCTACTCTAGCCTAGCTTAGCCTTGCCTAGCCCAGCATTCTCTAGCCCACTGTAGCCTAGCCTAGCTTAGCCTAGGATAGCCTAGCCTACTTTACCATACCCTACTCTAGCCTAACCTAGCCTAGCCTACTTTACCCTATCCTACTCTAGCCTACCCTAGCCTACCCTAGCCTAGTCTATTGTAGCCTACTGTAGCCTACTGTAGCCTACTATAGGCTACCCTAGCCTAAACTAGCCTAGCCTAGCCTACTCTAGCCTAGCCTAGCCTACTCTATCCTAGCCTAACATACTCTAGTCTAATATAGCCTAACATACTGTAGCCTAACCTAATTTGGCCTAGCCCAACATACTATAGCCTAGCCTACTTTAGCCTACTCTAGCCTAACCCATCCTAGCCTAAACAACTCTAGCTTAGCCTAACCTATTCTAACCTAGCATAACCTAGCCTAACATACTATAGCCTACCCTACTCTGGCCTAGCATACTTTAGCCTACTCTACTCTAGCTTAGCCTAGCCTACTCTAGCTTACCTACTCTAGACTACTATAATTTATCCTAGCCTAGCCTAGCCTACTCTAGCCTAGCCTAGCGTAACCCACCCTAACATAGCCTACTCCAGCCTAGTCTACTCTAGCCTAGCCTATCATAGCCTACTCTAGCCTTGCCTAGCATACCCTACTCTAGCCTAGCCTACTCTAGCCTAGCTTAGCCTCGCCTAGCCCAACCTTCTCTAACCTACTCTAGCCTAGCCTAGCCTAGCCTGCTTTACCCTACCCTACTCTAGCCTAGCTTACTCTATCCTACTCTACTCTAGCCTAGCCTAGCCTACTCTATCCTAGCCTAGACTACCCTAGCCTACCCTAGCCTACTCTAGCCTACTATAGCCTAACCTAGCCCAGACTAGCTTACTCTAGGCTAGCCTACTCTAGCCTACCCTACTCTACTCTAGCCTACTCTAGCCTAGCCTAGCCTAGCCTACTCTATCCTAGCAACCTTGCATAGCCTACTCTAGCCTAACCTACTCTAGACTACTCTAATTTATCTTAGCCTACTCTAGCCTAGCCTAGCATAGCCTACTCTAGGCTAGCTTAGGATACCCTACTCTAGCCCAGCCTACTCTAGCCTACCCTAACCCAGCCTACTCTAGCCTACCCTAGCATACTCTAGCCTAGTGTAGCCTACTCTAGCCTAGCTTAGCCTCGCCTAGCCCAGCATTCTCTAGCCCACTGTAGCCTAGCCTAGCTTAGCCTAGCCTAGCCTAGCCTACTTTACCATACCCTACTCTAGGGTAACCTAGCCTAGCCTACTTTACCCTATCCTACTCTAGCCTACCCTAGCCTACCCTAGCCTAGTCTATTGTAGCCTACTGTAGCCTACTGTAGCCTACTCTAGGCTACCCTAGCCTAGCCTAGCCTACTCTAGCCTAGGCTACTCTAGCATAGCCTACTCTAATCCCCCCATTTAATTTATTGTGCAATAATTTAAAATTGAAAATAGACATCAAGTTTTGATCATTACAAAAATATTACTGCAAATACAAAAAGATACCATATAAAATTTTTCTCATTCTCACACAAATTCTCACATTCCAAGCACATACACAATCACAATGAACAAATGACAAATAAACAAACAACCCAATCAAACATCAATCATCATTACATTCAAAAATATAATAGATATACAAGCATCACATCAAATTTTCACCATTCCATTAAAAAACATATAGATACACAAGTACTCAAACATCATATCACATTTTCATCATTACATAAAAAGCATTGTAAATACACAAACATATAAACATTCCTTCACATTTTATTACACACAAGATTGTAAATACACAAAAAACAATGTGATGAAGAATACAAACACACAATCATAAATGCATACAATCAAGAATACAAACACATAATAATACATGTGTACGACCAAGAATACAAGCACACAAACAATCAAGAGTACAAATGCACAAAGAAAAATGCCTACAATCAAGAGTAGAAACACATAGTGCAATTACTATACACCAACCAATCAATGTACATACAATAAAGACATACAACTTGATCATACACAAAACACATCAATCAATGTATACAATAAAAACATACAACTCGACCATACAAAAATTCAATCACTAAATAGGTATACACATGTTTTTGCAATTACTATACACTAATCAATAAATGTACATACAATAAAGACATACAACTTGATCATACACAAAACACATCAATCAATGTATACAATAAAAACATACAAATCGATCATACAGAAATTCAATCATTCAATAGGCATACATTTTTTTTGCAATTACTATACACCAACCAATCAATGTACCTACAATAAAGACATACAACTTGATCA
>APFE030689950.1:119790-148561 GCA_000404065.3 Pinus taeda | reverse complement strand
AGGACGCTGGTTGTATTCTCCTTTGTTGAATTATTAATAATAGATGACTATCATTATGGTTCCATTCTCGTTGTACTTGTAATGGTTGATGTAGAATTATATCCTTCCTGACTGATGTATAATTGCATATATTAGATTTCACGCTTTTGTTTTTGTTGTTCTCTTTGTGTGCAGGTGTCCATTCACGTGGATAGTGGAGGATCGTGACTGGCCAAGGGAAAGGAACGCGAGCGACATCTCTTCTACAAACTAAAGCATTGGATCTCAAGTAGGTCTTCATCACCTACTCTTTATTTGCAATTAGGAACTTGCGTGATAGAATTGTTTGATTGTTACTAGACCCGTTCTGGGCTAGTAGGGATTGCCTCTATCCATAGAGGGGATTTACCTCTCCAACAGGAAGTGTCCCCAATTCTATTCCTGGAACTCTTCCAAAACTGGCAAGAAGTTGAAGTCTTCTGCTAGAGGAAGTGTCCCAAATTACCAACTGAAGGCATGCTCAAGGGCATCTTTGTCTCTAGCTACAACTCTGAATATGGTATGGTAGGTTGTGGCTTAGGCTCACTTGATGTGACTTTGAAGCTTGTAGATGACCATCATTTCTCCACTTGTCAGATACAAGGTGAGATGATGGAGAAAAATCAACTGCAAGATTGTTTAATACTCTAGAACAAGTTCTGACATGTGACTGGAATATCTTCTTGGTTGTTGATGCCCATTGCCAAGAAGCGATCCAACCAAGATGAATCTTTGTTCTTGCAAGAGGTTTGTTTATGAAGCATTTGTTTGAATATTGACTAGTTTTATGACAGTTCTTACATGGATGAAGATCAAAACTGTGATCTTTCAGATGGCCAACTCGGTCACAGTGTTGGCATTTCACAATTTGTTGTTTTTGTTGTTGATGTTGCTGTGGAAGAGGGGCAGAATCTGGAATAGCTAGAGATGAACTGTCATGAGGAGCAAGTGAACTGTCATGAATGAATCCAACACTTTGAAACTGAATGGGCTTTGAGTAGTTTGGAATATGAAAGGAAAAGTCCTTGTCATATCCAAGATCAGTTCTGTGTTTGTTGTCGACAAGCTCTTCCCAAGGTCTGATGATGGGATTGGGAAGTGCAGGCTGAATTTCTGCTTTTGCATGCAAATCTATTGTTGTATTAGGCACTAAATCTAAATTTACAACCTTATTGACTTGTTGTTTATGAGAGTCTATTTCATTGTTCTGAATAGAAACAATTTCATAATGATGACTCCACTGTTGTAATTCTTCATGTTGTAGTTGAGATTCAAGCTGCAAAAAATCAATCTATTCTTGTGCATTTTGCAAACAGGTTTGAATATCTCTAAGAATGACTTTATCAATCATGATTGTACTGTTGACAGTAGAATGTATTAAATTGTTTAGTAGTTCCAACACTCCATCAACCATTTTCCAACAGTTTATATTATTGAATGCAATCCCAAAATCAAATAAAGGGTGCTCCACAAAGCAAGACTTCAACGTACTAGCTTCAACGCTTCTCATCATATATGAAGGACCAATATTAGACTAGCATATAGGTTGGATCAGCATACAATAACCAATAGCTCATCTCATCACAGATAACCAAAACACACATCACCATAATCTCCCATGGAATCCATATATCACTCTTTCAGCATATAATAGTCTTGACCACCGAAATTACTCCAGTATTTTATAAAATGGAAAATGATTTTTATAGAGCTATTGCATGTAATCACTAGTGCAAACTTGATTTTGAACAAAGCAAAAAATAAAGGAAGTTTGAACTTTGAATGACAATGTGCTAACCTGTCAATCTAATTCTCCTCTGGGCCTCCACAATGTCGAATTCACAGGCACAACCAACAATTTTGTATCAAGAGGAAGTTGCAATACAAAACTTTACTTCTAGACCTATCCTTACAAAGCAAAATCATTAATTTCCTTCTCCATATGTCATCTCCGTTTTTTTAACACAAGCATATATAACATTGTGCCCATATATTACACATTCAAGCACATTGAACATACCAGGATTAATTGCATATATAACACCCAACATATATCACACATTCAAGCATTGTACATATACCAAGTCAATTCAGAGCCATAAGATCAACATACCACGATTGTAGGAGTTATAGCCATCAAAAACTTCAATTAGCAAGGGTTCAACGAACAATGAAGTGCACCACTTGCATTAGATATACGAACCAATGCACTTCAAGTTTTGACCAGAATTAATAGAGGGTTTGAATATTTAATGTTGTCAACACATATGGTGTACTTCAATCCATGACTTTAATCAATGTAGAGCTTATATTATGGTGCCAAAACAAATCAAATGTCAAGGACGTCATAGTTTTGTGATTTCCTTAATCGACCCAGATTCGAATCATTGTCAGCCGATGTGAAATGTATGCCCAGACTCATATGTCCACAACGTGAGAGAGATAACTATGTTGATTTCAATCTCATGCGTAGTCAACCAACATTCTTCAACGATGGAACCGATAGAGGTAGGCTCCCTTCCACAAATTGATTTCAATTCCCACTAGTTTTGGCAGGCTCCCAAATCTAACCAGACTCGAATGTCAAAAGGTGGAGATGAACCCTGGTTCATAACAGATAGAGTATTTAGAGTAGAAGAGGGTTCAAAAAGGATATGAACGCCTCAAGCGATAGTCTGCATCAGGCGACAATAACGAGTAATTCAACTAATGATGAGATTTGATAATAGCCAACGTATAACGCACAGAGAAATCCAATGTATATACCAGGATTAAGCGGGGCAAAGAGCCAAATATAGGTCCTGCATTCTGACAGGTACAGAGAGTAGCGTATTGGGGCATTATGTACATTGTAGAATGGGAGAAGCTGTTCGGTGGATCCACGATGGGTGGTATGGTGGTTTGATGCCACGATGCCAGAACAATGATGGTTTGCCACAGCACAGCCATGCCAACAATGTGTAATCTGTGCTCATAGGAGGAGTGATATTACCTTATTTTGAGCCTTCAACAATCACTCCTGAGCACACCAGTGTTCAATCCTCCACAACTTTCAAACTATTTCACGTTCATTGCTTGGTCTCCATGCTTCCACTGCGCAAATGTCGTCAAGACTATCTGGTATCCTTTCAGTATAGGGAATCGTGGATGCAGTCTCCCCAACTTTCAGATTGACTGTAAGCATAACTCAAGTCTAGTAATTACGATTCATGGTGGGAATTACACAATATTGAAGTTCTCTAGTCATACCAACAAGTTCTTTATTGTCAAGGACTAGAACTGCCAATTTCCAGAAGATCCCATTAATACTACAGGCTCTAAATATGCAAACGCTATCTTCAGAATTACAAGTAAATACAACCGAACTCTAATCTTTTCACGTGTAACACAATTCTACATGATACACTCAACTATCTTGGAGGAGGCAACATGAGGCAATGTAATGCAACTTTTTATTACTCTTTATCATCACTAGTTGGGTGCCGGGAACCACAATGTGTGAAACAACAAGTGCATGTTGAGGTGGCAGAAATGAATGGGTTTTCAACCATACAACGAGGGATGAAAGTTGTATATCATGTCAAGCGAGTGGAGGGATATGCAGTTACAATGTTTCAGATTCAACTGAGCCATTTGTATGTTATTGCAAGGATGGACCCCGTAGCAAACTTTGTCCCCACAGTCTAAAGAAGTCAGCCATTATAATAATAGGTTGCTCCAGTGGAGGATTTGTGCTGGCAACAACAGTTGTATTGTACTTCACATATTATGGGAACAAGAGGAAACAATCTCCCCTTTGGAGTCACAGCTCTATTTCAAAGGAGTATCAATTATCACACATAGAATCGATGGGTCAGGGATGGAAACGCAGGAATTCACATGCTTCTCTGAGCATTTTTCATTCTAGGCTGAGAATGGCAGCAAAGTAATAGATTGCAGAGCTGAAATGCACACAAATGCCACAAGTTTTGAGTAGGTTAGGAAGGTACCTGCTCTGATACCATGTTAAACACACACATGGTAGCAACATTATATGAAAGATAAACATGAGAGTACATTTATTATTAACAAATGATATACATTTACAGTACATGGTGTGACTGTTGGGTTCCACATCCCAACGTCTCTTGGACTTAGTCTATTTGGCTTCCACACTAACCCTTAGAGGATTAGGTGTCCAACATCTTCAATGATTCAAATGGCAAAACCTCCATTCTATATATAGGAGTCTACGGGGTCACAATATAATCAGAGTCGACATAACAATAATAATGTAAGGGCATAGCCATAACAATAGTGGGCTTCTATGGGGCACAATAATAACAATATGAGGACAACATGGGTACAAAAATAACAATAGGGGGCTACAATGATAATAATAATGGAGGAATACACTAGTATTATAGAGACCTAACAAGAAATTAATGGCAAGGGGAATTTTGGTTGGGTTATGATTTCTATAGTGCATGCAACCGTCCATGGTGTTCCAAATGGTGACTATATAATAACAACCATTAAAAATGTGTTTAGAGTCTTCCTTCATAGATTTGCATAAATGTTAGAGGAAGAGCCCCTCAAAATTCCTTTTAAAAATGTTGTCCTATATTAATGTTTTCCTTTGCACTAGAAGCCACATGAAACATATATTTTTGGCCGCATATTTTGGCTCTAGATAACTTTCTAGATTGTCGCTTATGTGTGCTCTTGGAATGCTACTTGCAAGTAATAGGTTTCCTTGTTTTTTAAATGTTTTGCCTTAAGAAACCTTCACGTCACAAGAAGAATCTTGAAATCAAGCGTCGCTCAACATTCTTCACTAATGGAGCTGTGAAATCTCATGTGGATGCAGCCACTATCCTTATTGACTATCCACCATCCCCTTATTCAACAACTCAACCACTGCTAAGTGATGTTGAGGATCATGCTCACTCACTTGTTCAGCTTTCACATCCTCCCAACATCACTTCACTCAATTTTCACGCAATGTTGGTTGTGAGTCCTTCGAGTTTCTATATGCATTCTATTCCATGACCTCTGTCTTCCTACTTGGTTGTTCCTCCAGATGATACTATCTTTTCTTCTTCCATTTCGGACTCTTCACTTATTGTGAACGAGGAACAAGCCACTGACAGAGTTGGTGTTGCACAACCAACATGCGCTTTCGTTCATGAAGAGTTTGAGTGGGAGCTTGAGCATCAACACTCAGTGAAGGATGACTCCCTTGCATTTGAGCCCCCTCTGTTCTTTCCTGACATCTTTGGTGAACTTGCCATCCATGATTTCACATGTGTGTCTTCATCCATGGATGCACCCATTGTTGATCACTCGTAGGACTCATCGGATTTTGATCCGTTATTCGACAATTAAGAGGATAAGTTATTCATTGAAAATCCACTTGATCTTTCATCTACCTTTTCCAGAAAAACAGAGTATGAGTTTGAATCGCTTTTCATATGCCCCTCTATTTTTTTCATTTGATCATGAGGATGCCAATGAATTCATTGATTTTTCTGATCGTGGCAGTTGTGATCCATTTACTTGCATATTTGATCATGATCATGACTCTATCACAGTTGATATTTTGAAGCCATTGATCTATGATGATCTATTTGATGATGAAGTTGAAAACCCAAGACTGTCGAAGCACTTCAGCCTGAGCTGATGGTTATGGCAGGCCCTCGCTCTCTTGAGGTTAGTCTATCTTCTCCACTACGTAGAGCTAGTACATGTCTTTGGAGGAGTAGGTAGATGTGGCTGCAACGTTCCAATATTATAACTAGCGAGTGTACATGGATACATTGTATGATTGTAACTTACACTTCTTAACAAAATAGAGCCAAAAAAATTTCATGCATATGTTGTTATTGTGGTTGGACTAATCTGGTTGCTATATCAATGTATGTTTTTTAACTTATGTAGTTGTGTATGAACTATTTTGTATGTAATTGTATGAATCTTGTTGCAGATGTGTTGTTGGTTTAAGCATCACTTTGGATTGCCAACTAACTTTCTTTCCAACTTGTGATGTATCTTCGCTCGTGTGTTCCCTTCCCATCCGAGTACTATTACAGGTTGCCAAGGGGTGCACTCATCTCAACTCCCTTGTGTTAGAACCTCTCATGCACCTTCCTTGACTCATTACAACAGTGACACCCTTGCTACCAATAGAGTTATCTTACTTGCCTCTATGCAAAATTGCGGTCAAGGCATTACCATATGACCCATTGCTGGGACTTCTACACCAAACGGTTTGAGGTCTAATTGGGACTTCTTACCGGGGAGTTCCCCTTGGTATGTTGGTGGGTCCAACACCGTCAATTGGTTCCTCCATTTTCAACCATCACTTGAAACTCTAGTGCTGGATATAGGAATAAATTCAATTCCTTGCCTATCTTACAATGAATAAAAGTATGGTTACTACCCAAACAAATCAACACTACTACCTTTTTCTTCTTGATATGTCCATCTATATTGAGAGTTTGAGGAGTGGTAATTTTTGTCAATCATTTACAAGACATCGTTAGATTCATTTCTTCTTTCTCTGGGGTTGGTTTTTGGTGTATATTCTCTTCTTTTGACGTTTCTTGTTCCTTTTCTTCCTTGTCTTCACAATCTACGTAAAATAATTTCTTCTCAACACACTTATGACCTTTAGTATATTTGCTATCACAATAATAACAAAGCTCTTTTGCTCTTTTTTCTTCCAATTGTTGTGGTTTCACCTTGTAGTTTGTGGAAGGCTAGGGGAAGCAACACTTTCATCTTTATAGTTGGGAGTGGTAGGCTTCCTTGTTGCCATAATTTTGCTTTCAATTTTTCTTGCCAACCTAAATGTCTTCTCCAATGAATCACATTCCCAAAGGTGAACCTCATGTTGGATGTTATCCTTTAAAGTCCTTATTAACACGTCAATCCTATGCTCCTCTGGAATATCATTTACCCTTATATTCAATTTTTGGAAGTCCTCAATGTGCTCCACCATTCAACCCTTTTGTTTGAGATTTATCAATTGGATAAAGACGATGTTTCTCTTTGTATCCTCATAATTTTCTATCATTTCCTCCGTAAAAAATTGACCAAGTGGAAATTTTTTTCGAGAGAAAAGCCATCGATGCCATACAAATTGATTGGGTTCCAATATAAACTTGCAATGTGTACCTTTTGTGTGTTTTGCACATTATGGAAATCAAAATATTGCTCCATCTGTACTATCCATGTTATGGGATCCTTGCCATCAAACTTTCTCATATTGATGTTTGGAATGTGGGGGGTCTTCAATCCAGTGTTAGAGTCTATGAAATCATGATAAACATTTCTTTTGCTCTCATCATGAGTTTCCTTTACTACCCTTTCACCATTAGTAAACATTTCTTGTAGCAACTTTGTGAAATCTATCTTCAAATCTTCCATGTTTCCTTTAAGTTTTTCTTCTATGTCATCCATCTTAGCTTCCATTCCATTCTTTAAACCATCCATCTTAGCTTCAGTTACTTTTTGTGAGAGAGGAATTTGTTGCACTTGGTCTCGTAATTTTGATATATCATGTTGCATTTCTTCCTCTTCTTCATGTGTCATAGTAGAGATTTTGGTTTGATTTCTAGGTGTTTCCATTTTATTTCTTCGGGCCATCAATTAATTATAATTATGCTTCACAATGTCCTTTGAATCGCTTCAAACTACTTTCTGAAACAAAACTTATGCAAATTTTAAAAAAACTGCACACCTTTTGTTTTTGCTTTGTAGGAGCTCGATATTGAATCTTATGCATATATGTAATTTTAAATCTCCAAGGTATGAAATTATGTCATGTGGTAGCCCTATGAGTCCTCTTTTCAACCCCACAAGTTTGATCAAGATTGGATTCTCCAAGAAAGAGTTATACCCAATATCAAACGATGACCTGATTATAGATTGGTTCATTAGAGCTACCTTGTACGAAATTCCACGTGTCATTATTTCAACCTTTTGTCCTAAAAATGATACGAAACAAAATATAGTATGTCCTCGTTCTGTCACATTTTATGAAATTTGAATCAAATTCTCAGAGATAAAGTTATGACGATTTTTCCAAGGTCACTTGTTTGAGATCGAATTCTGGAGCTTGAAAAACCATAACCTACTCAGATCATATATCTGAAAATATAGCGAGAAAAGATATGAAATTCGTACAAGAGGTTCATCATGATTTCGGCTCAAATGAGTTTTAATTTCACCTTCTGAAGCTTCGTAGAAAAAACATTATAATGAAAAATCCATGATGGCCTATTTGAAGCAGCGAAACCCTATAATCCAAACCTTTGATACCAAATGTTATGCAACCAATTCACAAAATAGAAGAAGAGATAGCTCGACGACTTCAAAATTAGACTCTTTGAGGGGGAAACCTCCTTTACATTATAAAAAAATGAACAATTATTCAATGATTCAAATTACGAAACCTCCTTTCTATATATAGGAGTTTAAGGGGTCACAATACAATCAAAGCCGACATAACAATACTAATGTAAGGGCATAGCCATAACAATAGTGGGATTCTATGGGGCACAATAGTAACAATATGAGGACAACATGGGTACAACAATAACAATAGGGGGCTACGATGATAATAATAATGGGGGAATACACTAGTATTATAGGGACCTAACAAAAAATTAATGGTAAGGGGAATTTTGGTTAGGTTATGATTTCTATAGTGCATGAAACCATCCATGGTGTTCCAAATGGTAACTACATAATAATAACCATTAAAAATATGTTTAGAGTCTTCCTTCATAGATTTGCATAAATGTTATAGGAAGAGCCCCACAAAATCCCTTTTAAAAATTTTGTTGTAGATTAATGTTTTCCTTTGCACTAGAAGCCACATGAAACGTATATTTTTGGCCACATATTTTGGCTCTAGATAGCTTTCTAGATTGTCACTTATGTGTGCTCTTGGAATGCTACTTGCAAGTAATAGGTTTCCTTGATTTTTAAATGTTTTGCTTGCTCTATATCCCCATCTAAGCTTGTCTAATTGATTAGAAACAGAGATAAGGCATGATTGAATCTATTTCCAAATAGTTGACCATCCTCCATTTTGACATTGAGGTTACAATTCCTCCTATGGAAGCCATAGTCACCAATGGGTCTGAATGTCTATATCTACCCAATAATTGGCTACTTGGTGCTTGTTGTTGTTATTGTGTGTGTGTGTGTGTGTGTGTGTGTGTGTGTGTGTGTGTGTGTGAGTGGAGAGAGAGAGAGAGAGAGAGAAGAGATTTCATTTATATATGTATGCATTTGGAAGGAAAGTATTATATTACATAAATATTTATAAATATATATCTTAGATATAAGAAATTCCAAATTGGACAGGAGAAAATTAAAGTAATTAGGCACAAGATGAAACTCCAAGATAAGCACATATTTCATGGTGGTTATAGACTCTAATGTAAACATAGCTTGTGCAATCACTAACTTGACTATGGTCTTTAGGCATGTCGCTAGAAATGCTTGCTTCTATCCTGATTCACTTCATGCAATCACATGCACCCTAAATCCAAAGGTTGAAACACAATCACCCATGGGCCACCTCTATGCTATATATAAAAAAATTGCGGATAGAGTATGCTCATGATAGATTTCGATTTGTATAAAATAGATATATCTAGTAGTTGGTAATGGAAATCCCAAATGGAAAATTCCATGACACCTATGCATTTCATAAATTTACAACTGAATTTGAGCATGACTAGGTTTGAGCTTTTTGAACCTTGAGATGTCTACTAAGATTCACGCATTTAAAATCTTGGGATCTATGCTAGAGAGATCTATCCTTATTAAACAATTATGAATTTCTTCAATACTCATACTTTGTATATTATTATTGATTTATTAAAATCCTCCTAAATCTCCATTTAAAAGTAAAAGTGGGTTCAAATTTGGTTTATTATTTATAAGGTTCATTTTCAATTGAGTTCATCACATTGAATGTTGAGATAAATTGCTCCTTTTCAAAATACATTAAAGATAATGGGTTTGAGCATGCTAATAAATACTTTTGTAGAATAATTCAACGTGACTTTCAAAAGCTCTAAAATTACATAAATAATAACTATACATTATTTTTGTAAATGATTGAGTAATCTTACAATAGAAAACATAATTTTAATTGTTTTTCTTTAATATCTATGATTTTAGATGGTTTCATATTATTAGTCATTGTCGCAGGGACTATGGTAATCGAGATGATGACTTTAACATTAGTTTAAGCTTGCTAGTCCTCCTCCCATCATGTACCC
Source organism: Pinus taeda (assembly GCA_000404065.3). Lineage (NCBI taxonomy): Eukaryota > Viridiplantae > Streptophyta > Pinopsida > Pinales > Pinaceae > Pinus > Pinus taeda. Next base: position 138,260 of record APFE030689950.1, on the reverse strand, counting down.
CCATGTACAGAGCATAACTTAGACCATAGTTTCATGGTTCCATGACCTATTTGGCCTCTTCCTGAGGCAGACTATATATTATATGGATTTTTTTCATTCATATATTTCACGACTGTAAACTAATGCTAGCATTAGTTGTTAATCTAAGTTGTCATTGATGTCAATATGGCAATATTTTGGACAGTAAACAATGATGTGAAGCCAAGTAGAGCAGATCCATGAAGCAACAACAGTATGTCAATATGACAATATTCTAGGATACTAAATGATGATATGAAACCAAGGACAAGCAGAGTAGATCCATGAAGAAACAGGAGTCAGAAGCCAAGGAGCAAAGCCATTAGGTAAGCCATCAGAAGAGGTCATTAGAAGCAAAGAGGAACACATCAGCAGAGGTGCATAAACAATGTTAACGGAGGAGTTAACATATCAGAGGAGTATTGTAGAATATCAGAGCAAAGAATATTGGAAGTCATAGAAGCAGTCAAAGGAAGGCTTATTGAGAAAGAGAGGCATATCAGAATCCATCAAAGAGAAAGAGAAAGAGTAAAGAGGAGAAGCCATCATGAAGCTAAAAAGCAAGAGGAAGAGTCCATCAGAAGCCATCAAAGAAGCAGGTTACGGAGCAACAATGATATTAGAGGAGTAAAGAAGAAAACATTGGAGGAGCCATCAGGAGCTACCAGAGGAAATCCAAGACAGTCAAGCCATTGGAGAGAATATCGGAAGTCATAGGAGTTATCAGAGCAGAGCTATCAAAGCAGAGAAGAGGTATTGGAGCGGTATCGAAAGCCACAGGAAAGCCAAGTAAGTGTAAGAGCGGGAGATTGAGGAGGGGCCATATCGGGAGTATCGCATGTAATATATGCCAAAGAAGAACTATCAGAATCCAAAGGAAGACCGATTAGAGGAGCAAGAGAAGCATAGAGGAAGAGTAATTTGAAACCATGAGAAGCAAAGAGTGGAGGAGTATATAATATATAGATGCGATATAATACACAGACCCAAATAGGTTATAGCAACAACCCTTAAAATGACATCGCGTCTGCCTATCAGGACTCTCATATCGCAAGTTATGAAGGACTGTCACCCTCGAAACCTATGATTACGATAATACATGCAAACCCACGGCTCCATTGTAAACCGCCTATTGAAATATCACATATGCCATATCGCAAACCTCTTGTAAAGCCTTGTCACAATGAAAGTGTCGATTGCAATAATAACATACCCGAATGCACCATTTAACATGACTAAATGTAATATTGCATCCGCACTGTATCTCTAGTCTCTAAGGGATGTCAAACCACAGATTGCTCTAAGGCTGTGGACCTGACGGACTTATTAAAAGAAGTTTAATATAATATCACAATCGGTAGGGGCAATCGGCCATCGGCTATGGTATGGGCACGATTTAAAAAGACCTTCAGAAGTCATGATTGTGATTAAAGGAATGTGATGTCTGTGAACAATTAATGTATATTGTATGAATATTAAAAAGGGCCTCTCTAATATTTTTTAATATGAAACACTATTGTAATTTGGCCTCTCTTCCGAATTAACGCGTCTTATGATTATTGGAACACTCAAATAGATAGAGGAAGCCATAGATCGGGAAGCCAAAGAATCAAGCAAGCGTAGAGGAAGCTAAAGTGACCGAAGGAGGGAGCTAGAAGGTCGAGTGAGCGTTGAGGAAGCCGAAGCTCAAGCGAGCAAGGAGGAAGCCAAAGGTTAACATGTCAAGCTTATATAATAGAGAAAAAAAAAGGTGGTTGAGTTTGGTGAACTGGAAGAAAGGAGCAAGACATAGGTCCAGTAGAACAGAAAAGGGCTAAAGGTCTAGTAGGATGGAAGGAAGATGAAGGTCCAGCACGATAGGAGGCAGTTGAAGGACGAGCAACTCTGTTGATCGTGTTACCCTATGAAATACTCAGACCTATGATGAATTAATCAGGTACATAATGCATTCTGAAGAACAATTTTGTGATGTAATAATAAAGTTTTATCTGACATCATTTGAAGGGAGAAGTAGCCAGTAGAGAAGCAGTCATGCCTGAAGCATTTACTGTGACAGTTAGAATATAGGCTTGAAACAGAGAGTTGGTTCTTGTGCAGAGCTTAGTGCAGCTAATAATAGACCCACTAAAGCTGTGTAGAGACATTATCAAAGATCATGATGGCTATTTGATATCATCATGAGATAACTTTTGCAGACTCTTTGTGGATAGCATGAAGAGTTGTATAGACTTCTTCATAAGAAGACTATTTTCCATTGATGTTGTAGCGTGGAGACTACAGTGAAGCTGTAAATAGACAGAACTCAGTAAAGGAGTTTTGAGAGCAAAAAATTACTATCAAACATGTCTTGAAAAGATTGGGTCAGATCCCTTGGGGTTGGTGCCTCAGAAGTTGGAAGGATTGGTGTCCTTGGAGTTGGTGCTCCTATATCCAAGGTTGGTGCCTTGACAAAACAGATCCAGATAGTTTACAGTGGAGGATTGGTGTCCTTGGGGTTGGTGCCTTAGAACTAGGAGGATTGGTGTCCTTGCAGTTGGTGCCTCAGAACTAGAAGGACTGGTGTCCTTGAGGCTGGTGCCTCAGAACTGGAAGGATTGGCATCCTGGGAGTTGGTGCTCCTAAGTCCAAGGTTGGTGCCTTGACAAAACAGAGTTGGTGCTCTCGAGTTTGGAGCCTCACAAAAGTCCAAGTTGGTGCTTGGCAACAAATTGGAACCATATATATATATATTGTATCTATTTTATTGCAAATATTATATTAATAAAAACATTTATTCTTGTTGTTTATCTTGTGTTTTGAATATAAATGTTTTAACTGGTAAAATAACAATTGAAAAGAAATACTGATTCACCCCCCTCTCGGTATTTCCAACATTAGTTTACAGTATTAAATGTTATTCCATTGAGCGACCAAGATTTTATCCTCTTCGGATATGTAAAGTTTTGGTCATTGCTTGTATTTACATGATTCAACCAGTGTATTTAAATCCACCTTGTCTGTCGTTTAGAAATTTGTTCACAATGGAGTCATGTACTTGTGTGGGACGATGCTAGGTAATACAACCATGCATAAGTAAACAAACAAATACGTTAAGAGGACATGTTAAACTATATGTAAAGAATATCTGCCTTCCACAGCATGATCCAGGTGGATGTTGGTGTCCACCCACCTATCCCATTTAGATCCCCACAACTATCTCTTTTAGTTTTTTAGTTTCCGTAATTGTAGCACAATCTACTATTTCTAGCAGTTTTTCAAGTCTTGAACTTCCAAAGTCGTTTAGAGGCCCTAAACAACATTTTTTGGGAAATCTGGGAGCAACATGTGTCCATGAACTGATGTTGCTCTTCCCAAAGTTGTATTGCTCCGATATATCTTTCTAACAAGCTATTGTACGTGTCAAACGGAGATCAGGTGCCAAAGTTACGACCTCGAGAAGTTGATGTACCAACTTACCCAAACCGGGGCCCACAATTTGGCGTTTCATCTTCTAGGGTTAGGTCTTGGGATGTTAAGGGGTTTCCATTGTTTCTCAACAATAAATAGGCCTTTGAGCCTCATTGTAACACAGTTTAGAGGAATGTAGCCACCACATCTCTTCTCAGAGATAAGCTACCATCGCCCTAGCTGGTATATTTCCATTGTTGTTTGCAAGCATATTTCAGTGTTTTACATTAATGAAGTGAAGTATTATTTTCGCTGCGTCTTTTTGTTTTATCTCTGTAATTTGTTGTGTTCCTGTTTAAATCTGGATCAGTGGTATCATAGTAGTCTACTTTTTTCTCTGTTTTTCTTTGCATGTCCCCAATGAGGTCGGGATATAAGGAGTTAGGGCTTGAATTAGTCGAACCTTTGCAAGACCAGCCTCACAAATCCTGACGGCCTCACATGGCGGATGAAAAGAAAGATGAGGGGGTAGGAGATCCTATCAAAATCTTGCTCAAAGAAGCCCTCGAGCGATAAAGGAACGTGATGATGGAGAACTTTACCCAAATCCTTCAGTGGCCACCCAAAGGCGACGCATTAGCTTCCAATAGCTACTCTGGAAATGCCACACCCTTTAAGGTACAAGTTAATTTTGAAATCCCCATCTTCGAGGGTCAAATAGACGCAGATGTCATAGATAAATGGTTAAATCTGCTACATGGGCATTTTTTTGTTCACGAATTTTTGAGTCAGGAAAAGATTGTTTTCACTCTTCTCAAAGCAGCCCCCCACATCAAGCACTGGTGGGAAACCTACTGCAAGCAGAAGGATGAAAGTATAGGCTCACTATTTTCAGCCACATCCACTTGGAATTCATTCTGAGATGTCGTCAAGGAGCAGTACTACCCTGTCAAGAGCTATGAGGACAAATACATAAAATGGACCATGTTGCGGCAGGGAAGGGACCAAGATGTGTCGGAGTCCACCAACATTTTTCATACCCTTCGCACACAATTGGGTATCAAAGATTCTGAGCTGCATCTAGTACTTAAATACCGCGACTCCCTACACAGATACATCCAGGTAGAGATGGAGTTCCTAAACATCTCCTCGCTCGGCACGACATACCAATACGTTGTCAAAATCGAGCAGAAGTTTAAACAAAAGAAGCGGGACTTTAGATCTGCGAATCTGAAGCAAGGGAAAGGCTTCCCCAGATTGCAGAACCAAGGACAAAGCCAAGACGGGGCAACCCAAGACAACCCATCGAAGCCACAAGAAAAGCACCACGAATTCGAAGAAGGACACAAGAAAGTGGTGTGAGTTCCAAAAGAACCCCACTCACAACACAAGTGAGTGTTAGACCAAGCAGTCGTTGGTGGTCGAGTTAAAGGCTTCCAAATTAGATGCATATTCCAACCCTAAGTCAGAACCCGACAAGGGAAATGGAAAAGGGAAGCAAATCATTGGTGCAGAGCCCAACCCACTGTTGCCATCGCCAAGATCCAAAAGAATGAGCCCGAAGATCTAGAGGAGGGGGAGCGTCTTTTCCACTCACATATGTGGGTGAAGGGTTCACCACTACAATTCATTTTTAATAGTGGGAGCCAAAAGAACCTCATTTCAGCAGAGGTCGTGAAGCGGTTGGGCCTACCGACTACCCCACACCCACATTTGTATAGTATCGGGTGGCTTCACCAAGGACAAGATCTCCATGTTCGCCAGCAGTATCGCCTGCCCTACAGCATCAAACCCTCCACAGATGAGGTATTATGTGATGTTACACCTCTGGATGTTTCTAATGTATTATTAGGCCAACCATACTTGTGGAGGCGACATGTTGTGTATGAGTTAAGGCCTTATTGTCATTATCTCTTTCAATAATTCATTATACAGGATATAGGAGGTAGCCCCACCTATCGCCACCACTTTGATCGCTGCTAAGAAAGGCAGCAAGCTCATCTCACAAACTAGGAAATTTATTTTCTGTCTGGTTTGCTCCCAAAGTAAGGGGAATATTTTCACCACATCCATGACCCCGTGAAGGGCTCCTCCATGCAGTAGCAACAACAAAGGGATATGGTCATGACATAACATAGAAAAAACTTCTCCTCACCCATAGGGGTACCACACAAGCTTCAGGTGGGCAACAAAGTCTGGTTGCATCTACAGAAAGAATGCCTTACAAGAGCCCATCAGAAGCTCCAACCAAACCGACATGGTCCTTACACCATTACCAAGGTTGTGAGAAATAATTCTTTGGAGCACAACATTCCTCCATTCCTTCACTTGCACCGAGGTTCAATGTGGAACGCCCTCGACCATGCTTCCCACCATTACTGGACACATCAAAGATTGTAGAACAGCTCACAAGGGACCAAGTTCAGCAAATGGAGGAACTCAACACAATGGGGACCATTGCTTCCGAAGGGGGGAGGAATGATCTAGGTGGATGTTGGTGGCCACCCACCTATCCCATTTGGACCCCCACAACTCTCTTTCAGTTTTTCAGTTTCCGCATTTGTAGCACAATTTACTATTTGTAGCAGTTTTTCATGGCCTGAACTTCTGGAGCCGTTTTGAGGCCCTAAATGATGTTTTTTGGGAAATCTGGGAGCAACACAGGTCCTTGGGCCAATGTTGCTCTTCTAAAAGTTATAGTGCTTAGATAGAAATTTCTAACAAGCTATTGTACGTGTTAAATGAAGATCGGGTGCCAAAGTTACGACCCCGGGAAGTTGATGTACCAACTTACCCAAAACGGGGCCCACAATTTGGCATTTCATCTTCTAGGGTTAGGTTTTGGGACGTTAAGGGTTTTCCATTGTTTCTCAACAATAATAGGCCTTCGAGCCTCATTGTAATACATTTCAGAGGCATGTAGCCACCACATCTCTTCTCAGAAATAAGCTACCATCGCCTTAGCTGGTCTATTTCCATTGTTGTTTGTTAGCATATTTGAGTATTTTACATTAATGAAGTGAGGTATTATTTCCACTGCATATTTATGTTTATGGTTATCTCTGTAATTTTTTGCATTCCTGTTTAAATCTGGATCACAACAACATTTAGCCATGGCCATTAGCACAATACCAGTTGGTGCTTTAAGGCTTGAATGAGCAGCTCTTCCTCAAGTAGAGAAACTGCTACTTTCCCGCTTTTGAGTTTCAGAGTAGTAAAGAGGGAAGTTGGTACTTGTTGCATGATTGATTTAAAGTCCCAACCTAAGTAACTACAAATAATTACATGCCTTGTAGAGGGATGGGACGTTTCAACATCAAACTCTTCAGTGATTCCTGCACGAATTTAGACATTTGCACAACAATGAGATTGCTTATCGATTGGGGCTTTGTTCGAACCCCACCTAGAGTGGAGTACCTATTGATTGAGAAGAAGTTGAAAAAAGCTCTCAAGGAGAAGAGTGAATCGTCATTTCCCAAGCCCCGCATTGCATGCCTCTGCTATGGCCTTGGATACACATTTTGCTCCAATAATTTCCGAAGATACCGCAATTTCTTTGAAATCCCTGTGAAAACACAAAGAAACAAGCAAAGAAACAAACGAAATGGTAAGTTTATTCTCTTCTTTAACAGGCATCTAGTTTATTATTTTGGTCAGCTAGAATCGAGAGTCCATTTTCGGGTTTGAACCCTAATTCCATACTAAAGACACCAGTGAAAACGAAATGGTTTGTTTTTAAATAGAACCAATTTATGACAAATTCCATCCTTCATAAACTATTACACTAATATGTCTTACAAACCCTTCCTTAAATCCATATCTACACACCTGTATTGCTACTTTCTCAGAATTGACGCAATGGCTTGGACCAAAGCAAATGAACTTACCTAAAATTTCATGATTGAGCCACAACCCTTTTTGGCCACAACCTTTTTTGGCAAGATGAAATCATCACAATGTAGTGGGCTTCTATCTAGCTATCTTCTATAACGTTTTATCTGGTGGTTGAAATGGCATGTAGTTGGTAATCAATTATAAGTCAAGGTAGAGGGGTCCTTTCTATTTCAAGTTAGGGTCAAAAATATGAGGAGAGTCCTTGCAACAACACTAAGCCTGCTTCTCCACACCACTGATGCTATTTGGGCCACTCTTAAAGTCCAAGTTAATGAACCATCTCCATATTCCCTATTTTGCAAATTTGCACGCAATCCAAAAGTGTGTCCAGCTATTACTATATAGCGAACCAGACCGGAATAACCCAAGTCGTTTTATAGGAGTTAGGTGGGTAGTCGAACCAAGTCCCCATTCTAGGTATTCTATATTTATACCTCCCTATCTCCCTAACACAAATTCATAAAGTGAAGTTTAACAAACAGGTCTAGGCCTTTCAAATTTCTATCATCCAACCCCTATTATTGTTGCCTCCTTCTAACATTGATCATAGTTCTGGTTGCAATGGAAAGGGGTTCTTCCTAGGAAATAATATTAGGGGCGGTGAAACTAATAAAATTTCGGTTAGTTGTCTATTTGAATTCTAGGAAACTGATGCTAAATTGATGCCTCCATCGGTCTTGGAAGAGAATTGAAGTTCTACAAAGAAAATGAATCCTTATATAGAATAGATTCTATGGATTTGGATTTGGATCTACTGCTACTAGGAGGTCTGCTAACCTATGGCTATCTCTGTGTTGCTTGCTGGTAGAATGGTCGTTGTTGATTAGACAATACACAATAGAATTTTTTCTTAATAAACTATAAAAATATGAACAAACTACAAAGTTGTCATCATTTGGGATCTTTTTTCAAGATTGTGTAATTGTAATTCCAATATAATAACAACAAACAAAACTTTTTGGTAGTGTTTCTTTTTCTTGTTGCCATGCAACTTGTCTTGTTTTAAATTCAAATCACCATTACATTTATTATTGCAATAATTTGCATTGACGAAGACAAAGCTCGGATTACATGAAACATAATTTACTAGACATAATTGTTAAATTTAGTGAAACTTTTGAACTTGGAATATGTAATTAACATAGATTTCATCTCAATATCATATTTGATTAGCGTCAAACAAAATCATAATCGACCATATGAGATTGTGTTTTTCTTAATATATATCAGCGAAAATGAAAATAATGAGAAATACAATAATATCGGGCAAAGTAGAGGAATTGAACAACAATAATTTATATATTAGATTTCATAAACTGAACATCTCCCATTTCTTTGCAAAGTGCACGTCATATTTTGGAATTAAGTATTCCGCCTTCTTAAAGACCAGGACTTTTGAGGAATCCCCATTGTTGTAATCTTCGTCTACCGCACCAAGTACAACAAACGATAGAAGGAGAATACCACTTCCACATACCCGGAAGATAGAACATTAAGGGTTTAGCGAGTATAGCTTCCCTTCCAACAGGGACAGACTACCTACTTCTCTCATCCCAATTGCCAGGTAAGACTAGCAGTCTGCCCTCCTAAATAGAAAGAGAAAATTGAAAGATAGAAAGAAATGGGTCAGATTCAAAAGAAGAAAAGGAATTCACAAAAACTAGAGACCAATATTATCCCATAGTTTAGATCAGTAGAAAAGATTCATAGGCTAGTAGCATACTGTATGGACTTAACATTCATTTTTCAATGGCCTCCAGTTACCGGTCGAGGTAGACACACTACCCTGTTTGGTTGAAGTTGAAGCACTAACTACAAGCCTACTCTAAGGTAACCAACCACTTAGTATCCTGCTAGAAGGCCAGAGTTCAAAGTCTATTACACCTAGTGCTACTATCCCCTCTATAAGGAAGTAAGCAAAGTTCGTTCGTCAATCTTCTTCTGCACTTCACTCTAAAAAGTCAGGTGTTCTCCTCCGAAGGGCCTTAAATCAATGGGCTTGGATAGCCTTTAGACAGAAATAAATAAAGGCTATCAAAATCACCGCAACCATCCACATCGTCGACTCAACCTAAGTAAAACACTGCTACTTCAAAATAAAGTTCATTGCGGTCCTCTAAATGTTGTCTCATCTATATTTTATCAAGTGGTCACATTTTTTGCATTGAAGCTACCAATAATTTTTCTTCTTTTGCCATGTCTTCTTGCAAATTTGACTAGGTCATTTCAACTCCTTTATGTATAGTATCAACCTTCATATGGCCTCCAATTCCCATGAGTTTAAACTTGTTTCAACGAGCATAATCCAGTAAGGTGTTGATATTTTCTTTCTCAAACTATAGAAGAATAAGTGTGATTAGTTTTTGGAATACATCCCAGTCTAAAATCTCAAGTGCTTCTTTTTTAATTCGATTGAGGGATGAATTGATTTGTGTTTGAGAGAGAAGATGAGCATTTCAGTCTTTTCAGTATTACCTTCCGTGCCTAATTTTTTGTAGAGTGTTTTCAGCACCTGAAGGTGTTCTTGTAGGCTATTTATGATTCTTACCTGTCAAATTTATATCTTAATAGGGGAAGCACCACTCTCAGCACCAAGGAGTCTGCCACGTTCAAATAGATACCATGCGAGTAACCGTTATAAATAATTATTATATTAAAAATGGAGTCCTCTACCGCGGAGGAATTGCCTGGATAGCCAAAAGTGGTCGGAATCTGTGCAAAAAAAATTCAAAAAATCTTGTAGAGGCAGTGTTTGAATCATGTTTTTGATGGTGGAAATGGATTCAACACCATCAGAAACGTCTAGAACACCTATTTAACAACTATGACTTGAATTTACAAAAGTTCTAGCAGGAATTTCTCTAAATATGACTAGAATTCCCATAACTTTCTGGGAAATTCCTCCAGCTTGTTAGACTACGGCATTAAAAACTAAAAAAGTGTTTAAGCTAATTAAAAAAACCTATCTAAGAACTCTACATTGTCTGAATTCCACAAGGCCAAATATCAAAGTACTGTAATAAGCAATACCTAATTCAATTTTTACAATTATGAGGTCAAATCATAAATCTCTAGCATACTGAATGCAATGCCATTTATGGGTACACAAAAGTTGTGAATATTTCAGAATCTGTATCCTTTGTCCACATCCATTGCCCAAATGTATTCTTTGTCCACAATCATTACCCAAATACCCAACCAAATTTGGGTAGAGGGAAAGGTTTCAATATCTTTTCACTGGGAATATAGTGAGGGTTACACCATATTAAAATTCTTGGGTTCACATAATTAATTTTTGATGTTCCCAGTGCCACGTCTTCCTATCATCTCTTATCCTCAAGTTTACCGTCATTTTATCAATCTTCAACTTGGTATCTGCAATTTTTTAACATTTCTTGACTCACCTTTCTATTTAATAGCTTTCTTTGCACTTCATCACTGCAGCGTGGTGACTGGCCTTTTCTAGCTCAAAACTCTAAAGAGGTCCAAATAACCTCAACCTACAATGCCATAAAAAAGTCCGCATAAGAACTCCCAACAAGTTTTGATGTTGAAGCCCACAAATCTTCTGATTTTGCAAGGCCACTGATCTTTCAATACTGCTGCTCTTTTAGGAAATTTTGCCAAGCCGCAAGGAAGAATTTTTCGGGACCCAGTTTTCCATTCACCTGGATTGGGTTTTACCCCTAAAGCTTTCTGTTCCTCAGATTTATCACTATCCACCATGTTAGCCTCTTGCTGCAGCTGGTTACTCATATTTCATGATTGACATTTTTACAGGCCAAATATGTCATACTTTGCATGCTGCAATGCTCCATATTTGCTAACAGACACCAAAGAAGGAGGCCATGAAAGTGTGCTAGTCTAAATTCAACTCCTGCATTCCAATTTTGAAGAATTATTCCATTTTTGTAGAATTTTCAGCTAAAGGGAGGTCCAAATAGCTTAATCTTGGTCTCCCTAGGTTTCAATTTCCTATTTTAGAATATAGAGAATGAATAATCTGTCCAAACAGCTTAATCTTGGCAGATTCTTAGCTAGGTAGAGAAGCAAGGGTTCTCAAAAGCCTAATCTGAACCCCTAGAAGAAATAAGTGTAGATATAGATAGGTGGACAGTGCAAAAGAAAAAGTTGAAAAGCTGGGTCTACAAGTCTAAGTGCACCCAAACCAAAAGGAGAAAAAATGCTAGGTAAGTAGGCTAGGTAGGTATTTTGGTGGTTGCAGAATCAATGATTGTGATCAGTTTTGTGTTTTCAAGTGTTATATCTATTCAAATCAAGTATTGCAAGGCAAGTGTCCGTATGGAGGAGCTCAAGTGAGGCATAACTAACTTCCCCTTCTTCCTCTTCCCTAAATCATTTACTAACTTCCCCTAAAAGAGGTCAAGATCTCCATGGTATCTCTTAGTTTCATCATTTTCCATATCATTTGCCTTGGTAAAGATCTGCTTTACTCAAGGAGGGTCCATACTTTCTTTACAAAGTTCTATCTCCCCTTTAAAGCCTAAGATCTCTGAGACTTAGCGCTTTCTTGTCATTTTCATATTAACTCCTAACACTATTATGTAAATCCCTATCTATTTCCCTTCCCCCTACTAAAACTATGTTAATAATTCCCCTATGTAAATATCCCCTCCCTCTGGTTGAAATATAACCATAAATATCCCCTTGGGAATTACTAAGTTCACCTGGATCTTAGTAAGAACCTTCATCTTTGCATAAATTTCCCCTCCGAGGTGTTTGGACTCCTTCCAAAACACAAAACCCCCCCCTCCAAATGCATTAACCAACCCTGGCACATTGCATTTTGGGATTTATTAATGTTTGATTAATAAATAACCAAAGCACCGAAACATATTAATCGTAACCTAAAGTCCAAACCCACACGTGGCCACAAATAATTCATGGTTTATCGCGCGCGCTGTTTCACTAAACCCCGACCATCTTCCCCTCCCATCCACCGTCAGATCAGCCCTCCCAGATCCGACGACCCTTATGCATATCGAGTGCCCTTTCGTGATGGTTAGTTGGCAACCGATGGCCAACAATTTTACTGTTGTACACCGGGACAGCTGGCGGCATCCCATTACATCCGGCTGCCCCTGACAAATACCACCTCCGTACCAAAAGCAGTCAGACGCCAACCACTTACTGCTCTCCCCTTGCATGACATAATCGCCACGTCACCCTGCCACATCAGCGCCATCTCACCCCTCTCCGGCCTATATCCTGCCACCATGTCCTTTCCACGTAACCCTGCCGTACTGCCATGACATCATGCTGATGTCACATCCGTACAAGGGGGTCCCACTGCTGACGTCATCCGCCGTATCGCTGATGTCATGCTAACGTCAGCAGCTGAAAAACGCGCAAGTGCAAAATCTAAAATTCGGAAGCCCGGAATGAGAAACAGGGGCAGTTTTCGATGCGTGATTAGTGCTTCGCTACGAGAAATGGGCCAAAATGGGGAATCTTTAGGGAATCTTTTGATTCCACAGCCGTTTTACGCTGAAAAAGAGCCGAAAAGAGCTGATTTTGCAGTTTTTATCAAAACAAAAGCAGAAGGAAGCCGAATTTAAATTTCACAATGAATCAGGAAGCGGCAGAGAGTATCAGTGTTGTGGCAAAGTGTATCAAGGAAAATCTTTCAGCGGCCTGAAGTAGGAAAAAATTAAAGGGCCATCCAGCAAAGTCAGCGAAATAGTAAAGGCCATTTAAGGACTCTCAAATCACAATTACTACCCATCAAAGTCACAAAAAGATCGGTGGATCAAAACCCAAGGCACAGTTATTACAGAAGCACTGCACCAAGCCACCAAGGACCATATTAAACTCATTTTGATCCAGCTGCCTCTGGCATAGCTCAATAGATATTTACTTGCATTAAATTTTAGCACAGGTTTTAGGGTTAGAAAGCTTTTTCCCGCAGACCTGTTTAGGTCAGTTTTAATAAGTATTTTTGGATATTTTCCCTATATAAAGAGTCCTGAACAATGTAATAAGGGTTGGTTGGTTAATCGGTGAAATTATCCTAAGTGGAGACCCGCACTGTATACTGTGAAAGCTTCTATAATCAAAGACTGCTGAAATGCATGGATTTTGAAACTGTTTGTTGTGTTTAATTGGCTGAAGAGTGACTATGGAATTCTTGTGCTTCTACATGGTTCAATAAGTGTCCCTTAACTCTGTTTAGTTTTTCATGTTTGTTTTATCATCTATGTTCCACCATCTAAAATTACAGAAAGGAAGAATAGTTTAGGATTTGCTTGGCAGCACCCTATGCTCAATTTCTGTGATTTCTACATGTTTTCATCAGGAATTGTTATGAATATGCATACTTAAATGATCATGTTTACACTGTTTCTTTCACATATGAATGTTAGTTAGGAATTATTAACTGCTCCTAGATAACCATTCATTCACCTCCCTTCTCTGTTAGCTGATGAAAGATTCTTAATTGCCTTTCATCTCTAACTTTCAGCCTATCTTTTCAGCAATTGGTATTGTTTCATGTGTAGCTATCCTGCTCTATAATCCTCTTGTGACCAAGAAAATGCAACAGCAAGCCTTAATCCATGACTCCATGCCCAATGGTTTGAAGCTTATCATACTATCCCTTCCCTCTCTGCTTAAAAGCATACCTTCTTCCACCCAAATAAAAATCAAAACCCCTTGAATCCAATAGCTAGCCCAAAATCATCATCAACAAAGCTAAATCATTAAGAGAGAGCCTTCTCTGATTGCAGGTGGGCTAGAACCTGCAATCCAAAGATTGGTTTGTGGTTACCTCGGCCATCTCCCTTCAAGAGCTTCAGGACAACCTGAGTGATAACATAATGGCGACTCCACTGGGGAACTCCTCAGATAATCTCACAAATACAATCTGAAGCTCCACTGCGGAAGAAAGTTTCTGTTTAACCAGTTTTCTCAGAAAATTCCTCATTGAAACAAACTAGAAGCTGGCTCCCAAGAGAAATCCACGCTATACAAGGTCAAATCTGGACCCAAGTCACCCAGCTGCTTTTGAAAATCCGAATTTAATCCCTAAGATCATTAGAAAACAAGAGCAACAAGAAGACCCTACTGCTCCTAGTCCTGAAATAGTCCAGCCAAGCTGTGTTCCAACCCCTGTCAAAATCCTATTTCGGTCAACCCCAAGTTCCCCTTGTTCCCCATCCACTTCTCCAGGAACTTCTTCCACACCTCCATTTACTGCAAATACTACCACTTCTACTCCTATTATCCCAGCTGTTCCAGTTGTTCCTCTCATCCTTGTTGTTCCCCTTATCCCTCTTAATATGGCTAATAGATATGCGCCCTTACAACTGCCTCTAAATCCCGGGGCTATGCCTCAAGATTACCAGACAAAAATAACATATTTTGATGGCACAAGTGCCTGCACAGCCCTTCAGCATACAAAGAAAATGCAAGACTACTTTGAGAGCTATGAGATTGACGATGATAGCGTGAGAATGAAAATTTTTGTTCAAAGTCTAACATGCGACGTTAGGACTTGATTTAGAGCACTCCCAGCCAATTCCATAGGAGACCCAGAAGCCTTATACCAGTCGTTTATCAATAGAAGGGAGAAAAAGAAATACCCCCTGCACATACTATCTGAATATGACAACATCAAAAGAGGCCCTCAGGAGACTGTCCTGGACTATTGTGCAAGATTTAACAACGTTTATAATGCAATACCACAGAACTTAAGACCTCCACCTGATCTTGCTTTGTACAAATTCCCTGATGGTTTTGATGCTGAAATGGCTTATCAGTTAAGGGAAAGAGCCCCCCAAAGCCTTGCAGAAATGCAAAATGTTGTTGTTAGTGTGGAGGCAAATCTAATTTCCAAAAGAAACAGAGCAAGAACTGAGAGAAGAACCACCTTCAAGGAAGAACCCTCAGCCTTCGACCAAAAGCTAGATGCTATTATCAGTGGTATCCATAGGCTGGGAGACAGAGTAGAGAATTTTGAGAGGAAAACATCATGGGAAGGACAACAGCCCAATGCCATAAGGAACCCAAATTTTAGAAAAACTCAAAACCCAAATGCTGGAAGGGCTAGTCCCGACCATGATATTAGGCCTCCTTTCCAATAAAACTATGTGGAAGCATCCGCATCCAGTGAGCTAACAGAGGAGACTCACATGAACTTGATAGATTCAAAAAATGAGCAACAAATTTTTCTGACTCAAGAAGATCAGGATTACCAAGATGTGAATCAATTTTAGACTAAGTCTGGTGAGTCTTTTGATTTCAAACAAGGTTATGATACTGTTGTATATGAGGTGCACAAACAATATAAGTTGAGAACAAGGACCATTGATGTCCCTGCACCTAGCAGAACCAAAGAGAGCAAAGAGCCCAACAAAATTAAAGGCAAGGTGATCATAATAGAACCAGCTGATATGACTGTCCCAAACCCGCATCAAGTAACTGTAGAGGACATGACAGACTTGTAGCCTTCTGTTGACCAGCCTTTGCCTCCTTCTTCCTCAAAAGAAGAGGGGAGAAACATTCCTAAAAATCTTCCCAAAGCAGACATACCACAAGCTGTCATTCATCATAACGCTGACATTTAAAAAGAAAACACAGAAAACACTCTTGACCAGGAAAAATCTGCTACTGCTAATGCAAGGGTTCTGTTGGAGAAACCATTTAACTTAGAAACAAAGATTTGCAAACTTAAAATAGCCATCCCCCTCTTTGAACTTGCCAAGCATGATGTCTATAGGCAACAAATTCAAAGGTCACTTCAAATGCCACAGGTCAGGGATGATGTAAATGTTTTAGATGATACCCCTGAGTTGTTGTTTGGTCCAGAAGTTAATGGGAAATCAACATATGGATCTGTTCCACCCTTTTATGTCAGTTTGCACATACATGACAAAATCTTGCATAATGCTACGTTTGACTCAGGTGCCTCACATAACCTTATGCCCAAAGCTGTAATGGAAAAGCTAAACCTTGATGTCACAAGATCCTACAAAGATCTATATTCCTTTGACTCAATTCAAGTCAAGTGTTTAGGCTTAATCAAAGACCTTTGTGTGTCTCTAGTCCAATTTCCTAACAAAACAATCCTAATGGACGTAGTAGTCGCTGACATTCTCACAAAGTATGGCATGCTCCTATCAAGATCATGGGGAGAAAAACTTCAAGGATCCCTTCAACTTGACCTCTCCTATGCCACTATATCTGTCTTTGAGCAACCAAAGAGACTGTACAGGGAAACAATGATGAAGTATGTGGTAAGTAGTGAGGAAAAACCCCAAAATTTTCCAATTTACTCAATCCATTCTGATATGGATTCCTTTATTTTATTTAATGATGACACCAATCCTCCAACTGATGAGAAGCCTTTAGCCTTAGAGAAAGAAACATGCATCAATGAGGAATCAGTTGCCAATACCTATGAAACTATCACAACAGTCAAGGCAACTAGCAAACAAGAAGAACCTCCCGAAACAGAAATTGTAAGTCTGCCCAATCCTCAAATAACTGAAACTCTTAATACAAACCACAAACAAGAAATCACTTGGTGTTTAGAGTTTGATGGTTCTGTCAATAAGTTAGGAGCAGGGGCAGGGGTATGGATTCATAATACACATGATAATCATGTAGGAGGTCATGCCTATAGATTAAATTTCAGATGTACCAATAACATGGCAGAGTATGAGGCTCTCCTCTTAGGCCTTAAATTGTTCAAATCCCTAAGAGCTGCAAAAGTGTCCATTCTAGGTGACTTCAATTTAATTATACAACAAATGAAAGGTAACTTTGTTACCAATGACAATAGAATGAGAGCTTATAGGATTGCTGCCACAGAAATAATCAAGTCTTTCAATCAATCCAAGCTTGCCAAAATTTCAAGAGACCATAATATTCATTCTCACAGCCTAGCAACTTTTGCTAGTACATGCAAGCTTCCCTTTGAACCAAATCGCCATTTCACTGCTGAGATAAAACATAGACCCTCGGTCCTTAACAATGTTAAAGATTGGCAAGTGTTTCAAAATGATGCCCAGATTAACAATTTCCTCACTCTTGACGGCGAATTTCTGAATACAAACGTTGACATGGATGCCATGAATGATTCCCAACAGCTAACAGAAGAAAATCAGTAGGCTGTAACAGCTGCAACAGCTAAACAAATCCTTAACCCAACTATTTTTGACAATGCAAACATACAAGAGCTGAAACATATGCATTTAGAAGAAACAACCAAAGCTGAGGCTGAGTTCATTGACCTAGAGGATAACTTTTTGCCTGCTAGACTAACTCCATTAGAAGACATGTTTGATGATAATGATGTGCCCAAGAAACCAAAAATGGAGCCTATAAATGCTGCTAGTGAAGAACATAACATAGGAACAGCAGACAAGCCCAAAATGATTAAATTATCCAAAAATCTGCCTCTTGATCAAAAACCAAAATATGTCGATCTGTTCAAAGAATTCCAAGATGTATTTTCTTGGAGTTATGAGGAATTGAAGTCCTATGACACCTTAGTAATTCAACACACCATTCCCTTAAAACCAAATCAAAAACCATTCAAACAGAAACTTAGAAGAATCAACCCCGTGCTTCTTCCCCTCACTGAAAAAGAAATAAAGAAAATGTTTGAAGCAGGTATCATTGCACCCATCAGATTCTCTGAATGGGTATCTAATCTGGTTCCCACAAGAAAAAATTCAGGAGAGATCAGACTGTGTATAGACTTGATAAATTTAAACCAGGTCTCTCTAAAAGACCATTATCCTTTGCCCAAAATGGACCATGTTATGCTCTTAACCTGCAAATGATACCCAAATACAAAATATGCAAAGAAAAGAGACCCAGAACACAGAATATGCGAAGAAAAGATACCCAGAACACAGAATAGCAATGATTTTATTATTCAGAGAGTAATTTTCACTTTCCTCTTTGAGGGGGCAACCTCCAATAGAGCAGAGCTCGATTACAAAAGAAGACACGATGCTCCTCGCAGGGAGTTTCTATCCTTTATATATGACTCCTACGTGCAATACCATGGGCCAATACCACATATTACTAATACCATCTATCTAATACTATGGCCCATTTGTAACTAACTGTGGTTCCGTTATTAATTGCGGATTAACCACTTACAATTATTAATATGGGCTTTATTGACTCTTGACTATGAC
>APFE030689950.1:96378-119770 GCA_000404065.3 Pinus taeda | reverse complement strand
TGCCGGCCTTACTCCATTAGAAGACATGTTTGATGACAACGATGTGGCCAAAAAACCAAAGATGGAACCTTTGAATGTTGCCATAGAGGAACACAACATAGGAACAACAGAACACCCCAGAATGATTAAATTATTCAAAAATCTGCCTCCTGACCAAAAACCGAAATATGTGGATTTGTTCAAAGAATTCCAAGATGTATTTGCCTGGAGTTACGAGGACTTGAAGTCCTATGACACTTCAGTAATCCAACATACCATTCCCCTAAAACCAAATCAAAAACCGTTCAAACAGAAACTTAGAAGAATCAACCCCATGCTTTTTCCCTTGATTGAAAAAGAAATAAAGAGAATGTTTGAAGCAGGTATCATTACACCCATCAGATTCTCTGAATGGGTGTCTAACTTAGTTCCCACCAGAAAAAAAACAGGAGAGATAAGACTGTGTGTAGACTTGAGAAATTTAAACCAGGTCTCTCTAAAAGACCACTACCTGTTGCCCAAAATGGACCATATCTTGCAAAGAGTAGTGGGTTCCTCTAGAATTTCTTTACTAGATGGATTTTCAGGATTCAATCAAATAATTGTTCACCCAGATGACCAGGACAAGACAGCTTTTACCACACCGTGGGGAACATTTAAGTACGTTAAGATGCCTTTCAGGCTAAAAAATGCTGGTGATACCTTTCAAAGGGCAATGTATATTGCATTTTCTAAGGAGATACATGATTTCCTCGTAGTCTACCTTGATGACCTAACCCCATTCTCCAAATCTGACCAAGAGCACCTTAAGCACTTAAGGAAAATTTTCATGACATGCAGGAAATATGGCATTTCCTTGAATCCTAAGAAGTCCCTGTTTTCCCTTGAGGAAGGCAAGCTTCTGGGGCATATAATATCAAAAGATGGGATTAGAATTGACCCAGAAAGAATTCAAGCTATCCTTCAAATCCATTATCCAAGAAACATAAAAGAACTGCAAGCATTCCTTGGAAATATCAATTTCCTAAGGAGATTTATCCCAAACCTAGCCGAGCTAATAAGGCTATTGAGCAATATGCTAAAAAAGGATGCCAAGGTAAAATGGTCTCTTGAAACCAAGCAAGCTTTTGAGAGTATCAAATCTGCCTTGACTCAAACACCTGTCATCACCAGTCCGCAATTCGACAAAGATTTTATCATTTTTTCTTTTGCATCGGAGCACACCATAGCCGCCATCCTTTTGCAAAAGGATGATCAAGGTAATGAAAAGCCAATTGCTTTCTTCAGCCGAGCTTTAAGAGATGCACCCTTGAAATATCAGATTATGGAAAAGCAGGCTTATGCCCTAGTTAAGGCCATCAAAGACTTCAGAATTTACATCTTATACTCCCATGTGATTGCCTATGTCCCAAGTTCTGTTGTAAAAGATATATTAACTCAAGAGGGACTAGAAGGAAAACGAGGCAAGTGGATTGCCAGTATTCTTGAATATGGCATTGAGATAAAACCTACCAAGCTGATAAAAGGACAAGGTTTAGCCAAACTAATGTCCGAAACAAATTTCCAAGCCTTAGCTATTAATCAACTGGACAATGAACCGGAGCTAGCGACTCCACAGATTAGTGAAACCTTTTTGCAATCCCCATGGTATGCTGATATTTACTTTATATTGTTAAACCTGTGTGCTCCCCCAGGATTTTCCAAGACTAAGAAAAGATTTTTAAGGATGAAATCATCAAAGTTTTGTGTCATAGATGGTGCCTTGTTTTGGAAAATCTGAAGGAATTTTGGCTAAATTGTTTGTATGAATGAAACTAACACATCATGAAGCGTTCCATGCAGCGGCGACTGTGAGGACCTTATATTGGAAGGTCCACTGCTGAAAAAGATTTTAAGGGTTGGTTATTATTGCCCTCTCTATTTGCAGATGTCAAGAAATTTGTTGTTTCAATGTCAAATGCCAAATCTTTGAAGGGAAAAGAAAATTACAGCCTTTGCCCCTTAAGCCCATTTCAACCGAAAAACCTTTTCAACAATGGGGTCTTGACTTCATTGGAGAAATTCATCCCTCTTCCTCAGGCCAGCACAAGTGGATTTTAACAGCCACTGATTATTTCACTAAGTGGATTTAAGCCATCCCATGTAGACAAGCCAATAACTCCACCATTATTCAATTCCTTGAGGGTAATATCCTTTCCAGATTTGGCTGCCCTGAGAAAATCATCACTGACAAAGATGATGCCTTCAAATCCAAAAAGATGATCAACTTCTGCCATAAATTCCACATTACCTTGGGCCACTCTACAGCTTACTACCCTCAAGGTAATGGCTTGGTCGAATCATCCAACAAAAGCCTCATCAACATCATAAAGAAACTGCTAGAGGAAAACAAAAAGAACTGGCATAGGAAACTCACAAATGCTCTGTGGGCAGATAGACTTTCAACCAAGAAATCCATTGGGATGAGCTCTTATGAGCTAGTATATGGCATGGAGGCCAGATTTTCTTCATCTTTGGGCATTCCTACTATCAAACTATTACAGGAGATTCAGGCTGAACCAAATGACATGCAAAGAAGAGTTAATCAAATCATTCATCTTCAGCAAACCAGAGAGCAAGTGTATGACAGAACTCAAATGTTGCAAGAGAAGCTCAAAAAGATGTTTGATAAGAAAGCTAAAGCAGAGGATTTCTGGGTTGGCAACAAAGTTATAAGGTGGGACTCACGAAGAGAGGACAAGGGCAAACATGCAAAATTTGATTTTCTTTGGAAAGGTACATACATTATCAGTGTTGTGTAAGGAAATAACACATATTTCCTCAAATCTCTAGATAGTAGCGCAGCTGAAGAAGGCCATGTTAATGGCCGAATGTTAAAACATTACCATGATCCCTTTTGATTGAGAAAAAACAGGCGGTGTTATTTTCTGTGCATAAATGTTTGTATATATCAGCACTTTATTCTATTTTTGTAACAATCTGGATGTTAAAACACGCAGAAGAAAGCAGGCAGTGCTTCACAATTCACTAGCAAATCAGTTGAGGGAAAGTGTTGTTTTCAGTCCAAAATTTCATATCAATCTAGTAGTCAGCACAAAGAAGTTTCAATGCACAGCAATAACAGAAGATCAAGGCAGTCTGACCTGCTGTTCTTGGCTTTTCACAAGGAGAAGCCATCCCCAAGAGCCACTGTTAGCCTCCTGCTGCAGCAGGTTACTCATATTTCATGATTGACATTTTTACAGGCCAAATATGTCATACTTTGCATGCTGCAATGCTCCATATTTGCTAACAGACACCAAAGAAGGAGGCCATGAAAGTGTGCTAGTCTAAATTCAACTGTTGCATTCCAATTTTGAAGAATTATTCCATTTTTGTAGAATTTTCAGCTAAAGGGAGGTCCAAACAGCTTAATCTTGGTCTCCCTAGGTTTCAATTTCCTGTTTAGAATATAGAGAATGAATAATTTGTCTAAATAGCTTAATCTTGGCAGATTCTTAGATAGGTAGAGAAGCAAGGGTGCTCAAAAGCCTAATCTGAGCCCCTGGAAGAAATAAGTGTAGATATAGATAGGTGGATAGTGCAAAAGAAAAAGTTGAAAAGCTGGGTCTGCAAGTCTAAGTGCACCCAAACCAAAAGGAGAAAAAATGCTAGGTAAGTAGGCTGGGTAGGTAGTTTGGTGGTTGCAGAATCAATGATTGTGATCATTTTTGTGTTTTCAAGTGTTATATCTATTCAAATCAAGTATTGCAAGGCAAGAATCTGTATGGAGGAGCTCAAGTGAGGCATAACTAACTTCCCCTTCTTCCTCTTCCCTAAATCATTTACTAACTTCCGCTAAAAGAGGTCAAGATCTGCTTGTTATCTCTTAGTTTCATCATTTTCCATATCATTTTCCTTGGTAAATATTTGCTTTACTCAAGGGGGGTCCATAATTTCTCTACAAAGTTCTATCTCCCCTTTAAAGCCTAAGATCTCTGAGACTTAGCGCTTTCTTGTCATTTTCATATTAACTCCTGACACTATTATGTAAATCCCTATCTATTTCCCTTCCCCCTACTAAAACTATGTATATAATTCCCCTATGTAAATATCCCCTGCCTCTGGTTGAAATATAACCATAAATATCCCCTTGAGAATTAATAAGTTCACCTGGATCTTAGTAAGAACCTTAATCTCTGCATAAATTTCCCCTTCGAGGTGTTTGGATTCCTTCCAAAACACAAAAACCCCCCCTCCAAATGCATTAACCAACCACCGCACATTGCATTTTGGGATTTATTAATGTTTGATTAATAAATAACCAAAGCACCGAAACATATTAATCGTAACCTAAAGTCCAAACCCACCTGCGGCCGCAAATAATTCATGGTTTATCGTGCGCGCTGTTTCACTAAACCCCGACCATCTTCCCCTCCCATCCACCGTCAGATCAGCCCTCCCAGATCCGACGACCCTTATGCATATCGGGCGCCCTTTCGTGATGGTTAGTTAGCACCCGATGGTCGACGGTTTTACTATTGTACACCGGGACAGCTAGCGGCATCCCAATGCATTGGGCCGCCCCTAACAAATACCACCTTCGTACCAAAAGCGGTCTGACGCCAACCGCTTACTGCTCTCCCCTTGCGTGACATAATCGCCACGTCACCCCGCCACATCAGCGCCATCTCACCCTTCTCCTGCCTATATCCTGCCACCGTGTCCTTGCCACGTAACCCTGCCGTATTGCCACGACATCATGCTGATGTCACATCCGTACAAGGGGGTCCCACTGCTGACATCATCCGTCGTACCGCTGACGTCATGCTAACGTCAGTAGCTGAAAAAACGCGCAAATGCAAAATCTAAGCTTCGGAAGCCTGAAATGAGAAACAGGGGCAGTTTTTGATGCGTGATTAGCGCTTCGCTACGGGAAATGGGCTGAAATGGGGAATCTTTAGAGAATCTTTTGATTCCACAGCCGTTTTGCGCCGAAAAAGAGCCCAAAAGAGCCGATTTTGCAGTTTTTATCAAAACAGAAGCAGAAGCAAGCCGAATTTAAATTTCACAATGAATCAGGAAGCGGCAAAGAGTATCAGTGTTGCGGCAAAGTGTATCAGGGAAAATCTTTCAGTGGCCCGAAACAGGAAAACATTAAAGGGCCATCCAGCAAAGTCAACGAAACAGTAAAGGCCATTTAAGGACTCTCAAATCACAGTTACTGCCCATCAAAGTCACACAAAGATCGGTGGATCAAAACCCAAGGCACAGTGATTAACGAAGCACTGCACGAAGCCACCGAGGACCATATTAAACTCATTTTGATCCAGCTACCTCTGGCACAGCTCAATAGATATTTACTTGCATTAAATTTTAGCACAAGTTTTAGGGTTAGAAAGCTTTTTCCCGCAGACCTGTTTAGGTCGGTTGTAATAAGTATTTTTGGATATTTGCCCTATATAAAGAGTCCTGAACAATGTAATAAGGGTTGGTTGGTTAATCGGTGAAATTATCCTAAGTGGAGACCCGCACTGTATACTGTGAAAGCTTCTATAATCAAAGACTGCTGAAATGCATGGATTTTGAAATTGTCTGTTGTGTTTAATTGGCTGAAGAGTGACTATGGAATTCCTGTGCTTCTACATGGTTCAATAAGTGTCCCTTATCTCTGTTTAGTTTTTCATGTTTGTTTTATCATCTGTGTTCCACCATCTAAAATTACAGAAAGGAAGAATAGTTTAGGATTTGCTTGGCAGCACCCTATGCTCAATTTCTGTGATTTCTACATGTTTTCATCAGGAATAGTTATGAATATGCATACTTAAATGATCATGTTTACACTGTTTCTTTCACATATGAATGTTAGTTAGGAATTCTTAACTGCTCCTAGATAACCATTCATTCACCTCCCTTCTCTGTTAGCTGATGAAAGATTCTTAATTGCCTTTTATCTCTGACTTTCATCCCATCTTTTCAGCAATTAGTATTGTTTCATGTGTAGCTATCCTGCTCTATAATCCTCTTGTGACCAAGAAAACGCAACAACAAGCCTTAATCCATGACTCCATGCCCAATGGTTTGAATTTTATCACACTATCCCTTGCCTCTCTGCTTAAAAGCATACATTCTTCTACCCAAACAAAAATGAAAACCCCTTGAACCCAATAGCTAGCCTAAAATCATCATCAACAAAGCTAAATCATTAAGAGAGAGTCCTCTCTGATTGCAGGTGGGCTAGAAACTACAATCCAAAGATTGGTTTGTGGTTACCTCGGCCGTATCCCTTCAAGAGCTTCAGGACAACCTGAGTGATAACACACCAGAAAATCTCGATCTGCCTTTCTGAAATTCTTGACTGGAAACATCTTACACAAGTTCTTATCAACATCTGAATCTGATACAAAATTTAAATGCATTAATCACTTAGATTCATCCTCGTTTGCCAATCGAAGGTTGTGAGATGATTGTTTCACTTTGGCCTCAGGCAACACCACTACAATCCTTGGCTTTTTGGTAACTGAAGAGCATAGACTGTCATTTAAAGGCCTTTTTTTGGAATTTAATATCCACCACTTTTCTACGGCAGAGGAGCAAAGACTGTCATTTGAAGGCCCCTTTTCGGAATTTAATATCCTGCGCTTCTTTCTGGCAGAAGAGCATAGACTGTCATTTGAATGCCTCTTTCTGGAATCTAACCCCCGACGTTTCTGCGACAGAAGAGCTTAGACTGTAATTTGAAGGACTCTTTTTGGAATTTAAAATCTTGCGTTTTTTTGGTGGCAGAGGAGTTTAGAGTGTCATATGAAGGCCACTTTCTGGAATCTAAAATCCTAGGCTTTTCTGTTGCAATAGAGCTTAGACTGTCATTTGAAGGCCTCTGGATGGAATTGAATATCCTGGGCTTCTTGGTTGGAGAAGAGCTTAGATTGTCATCTGAAGGCCTCTTTTTAGAATTTAATATCTTGGGCTTTTTGGCTGTAGAAGAGCTTAGATTGTCATTTGAGGGCCTCTTCTTGGAATTTAATATCCTGCGCTTTTTTTCGCAGAAGAGCTAAGATTGTCATTTGAAGGCCTCTTTTTCGAATTTAATATTCTGTGCTTTTTTGTTGCAGAAGGGCTTAGACTGTCACCTGAAGGTCTCTTTTTGGAATTCATCCCAATTTTTAGCTGTAAATTTTTCTGATCTTCAGTCATTACTATTCACTGGAAAACCTCCATCTTCACTGAGTGATTTTGTCAAATTCTTAACCAGCAACATATTGCCCAAGTGCTTATCTCCATCTGAATCATCATACGAATCAGATCCAAAAGTTAAATGCATGAATCGATTAGATTCATCGTCACGCTAGTCAGATGATTTTTTCATGGCAGGCTTTTGCACTAGGGGAACTAACATTGCTTCTCTGGAACCAGAAGCAATTGGTACAACCCTCTGAGATATAACAGAGGATGATATCCTAGTTTGGAAAGTGGTTGACTGCATTGCTTGGAGTGACTGTACCATCTTTTGCCCACAATCAAGTGGCCAAATCTATTAATAATGGCGCTGTCAAAACAACTATTTCTATAGCTCTGGAGAAAATTGAATCGCTGGTCCCAATTGAATCGATGGTCAGAATGGTCGACTTGTGTTTCTGTAGGTTGGTACAAAAATTAAAGTTATCTGTCTCAGAACGCTCCTATCTTCAGCTTTGGCTAAAATCAATTCAAAGAAAGACATAATACTTCACTTTCGTAGGAGTGAGTGCATCTTTATTTTCAAAAACAAAAATGGAGAACACTGACCTCACATCACCATGAAGTCCGATCTGATCTGTGGATGTTAATAATTCAAGACATACCCATCTCCATCTCTATAATATGACATCACCATGAAATCTTCCCATTGAATCTCCGAAAAAAACCATGATGGGCTTTTTATCTATTATTTCCATGTATCATTATAATAATGATTGATTGCAAAAATGTGAAAAGAGTAAATTTGGTAACAGACAGTTAAAACTAATATAAGGTGGGGTGTCTACACTTAAAAGGCTACAATCATTTTAACATATTTGTTAGGAATTGAATTTAATTGGGTAGGAGAATCTGTGACATTTTATGAATAATATTAATGAAATTAAATTTAAAAAGTCAACATTCAATATGTATTACTAGTGAAAAGGCAAGTTTCATTTTCATATGGATATTTTATTTAATGAAATGTTTGAGGTTTTAGTAAATATATGTTTTGATATAAATAATATAAGATATATAATTTTCCCTTAAGATATGAGTTTTAAGTTTTTTCAAGAGGGTAAAAAATATATTAGTATAGTTAATTAATAGTAAAGAATATTGGTATTGATTATTATTTATTAATATGAGTTGATTTAAGAATATAATAAAAATTGTGTAATATAATTTTAAGCAATAAAGTATAGGTTTTCACACTTGTCAGGTTTTGGGTTATTAATCAAAGCTTTTGATTGAGAAAGATAAATTCTTAGCCAATTAGAAAAAGTTTATTGGGCCTTACTTTAAGACTAGAAGGTGGTTTTAACCTAGATAGTATGTGCAAGAAAACTAGTTTCCTTTGTTATCATCATGGACATTACCTTTTGTGGGGTAATGTGATTTCTAGTAACATTTATCCATAATCTCAATTAGAAGTAGTTTTAGAGTCTTACTTTAGAACTAGAAGCTAGTTTTAGCTTGATAATATTTGCAAAAAGGTTGGTTTTCCTCGTGATAACCATTGAGGGACTTCCAATATAGTTATGTACTTTATAGTAACATTAATCCATAATCTCATACATCAGAATAGATACTACCTCAAATTGTATTTTAACCTCTTGCCTAGGAAGTAACATCACCTAAAATATATTTACACTAATATTATTATGCAATCAATTTAAAAATACTTTGTGGTGTTTCTTATAGAAAGCTAAATTTTATGTGTGTGTAAAAAATTCTTTAATGTTATATGCTTAACATCGATCATATAGATAGATAGATAACTTAGAAAAAATAGTATAAATATTGACTTTTTATATGCTTATTAATTAAATTAAAAAAAAAAATTAATGGTTACAAATACAAATCATTATTAATAATTTATATGGTTTAAAATAGATCTTAGTTTTTATATATATTATTAATCTAAAATTATTTTAATGTGATATGCATATTATAACTTATTTTGGGAAAAAATTGGTTGTAATTTTACTAATAAAAACAAAATTACTATATACCCAATTGAATTGAATGGATTTATTATTTTTATTGCACTTTACTTTTTGTTACTTGTAATTTTGTTTATGAATTCATTGCATTAGTATTTATTTAGTATTTGTTACTTTTTTAATTGATTTTACATTTTGTATTATGTATTATAATTAATATAATGCTTCATTTTAGGGACAATACAATAACTCCCTTGTATTGAGTTGATAGTTAAATGTTTACACTCATTTACAACCATTGCAACGTCTCCCACATACAATGTTGTAGAGCATCTTTGACTGCAATAATACAAATGCACAGATTAGTCTAAAACAACAAGCTTATTCCCAACTATCTATTTTTCAACTCATAAAAACAATATAAAAAAAAGTAATGGAATGCAAACTTATACAACTCATGTAACCTTACAACAATGAAGATGACCATACAAAAGTTGAAAATAGTTCATAACAAGAACATCACACATCACCAAAATTTCACTTATTCTTTAAAATGGCCTTTAGTGTTTCTTCTTATTACCAATAATAGTTCCAAAAAGGTAAAACCCCTACAACTAGGTGCTCTCAAACATATATAACCAATGACTCGCAACATATATATAGAGTTGTTCAAGGCTCTATGGATTTGTTCTAGAGTGACAACATGAATATGAAGATTATATTGAATCACAAGCTTAGGTCTGAATACATGTCAAGGTATGATAATGTTATTAGTTATCTTGTGAAGCTCACCTACATATGTCATTAGCTTGCAGTGACCAGACAAAATATTCAGGAGAAAACTAATAAATGTGGCATTGAATGGTTTCACCAAACCATGGGAACCATTTTTCAAGGAGATATATGCTCAAAAGAACTTTCCCAATTTAGAGAGGATTTGGTGTGATTATATCTAGGAAGAGGCTTAGGAGGAGTTTAAAACTAGTAGGCAAGAAGATGGAGAGGAGAAGCTAGCCTTGGTCAATTATGCCAAGAAGGGTAAAGGAAAGGGTTGCAATGGTAAAAGTGAGGGGTAGAACTCATAGTTGAGGAAGAAAAAATACTCGAGCAAGCTCAAATGTTACATTTGCCACACGAATGTGCATTGTGCATCACAATCTCTAGAGAGGAATAAAGGGAAGGGGAAGTCACAACATAAAATAGTATAAACAAAGACATAGGTAGACGAGTTTGCAATCAAGTTAGAATGGGACTTCTCATTACTCTCGTGTATTTCTACCAACACCATCATGTCCACAAGTGTGTGTTACTTGGGTAGTGTTGCATCATATCATATGAAAAAGGCACGAGAGTTGTTTAGTAGTCTAATGGAGAAAGACTCAAGTACTCATGTGCAACTTGATGATGATGCCAAGTAGGCAGTGGAGGGAGAGGGAATTATCTTATTCATACTCAAGTCAGATGGATTGTTGGAAGCCAAACACATGTTGTATGTGCCAACACTGAAGAAGACCTTGCTTTCAATCTCAATTATGGAGGACATAAGCTTTGTATTCATGTTTTGGAATGGAAAAGTGCTCATTTATCCAGAGGAATCTAGCCCTGACACAACATTAGTTATTGGGGTTCGAGAGGTCGGGTCTTGGTACACGAAAATGACAACTTGTGTAAATTGTGGCATAGGAAGATGGGACACTTTCACTACATAACATCGTATATCCTAAGGGAGATTATAATTGGTTTCGTATATTTCAATATTGACTAGTAGGGCATGTGCAAAAGGTATGAACTTGGAAATAATGTCAAGGATGTTTTTCCAAGTAGCAAGAGTAAGTGTAAGGGTATATTGGACTTTATACATTTAGATGTGTGTGTAGGATGTCAATGACATTAGTGTAGGGAGTGTTATACAATTTGGATTTCATTTATGTCTACTTTAGGAAGATGTAGATCTAATTTATGAAGACCAAAGATGAGGTATTTATTCAGTTCCAGAAGTTCAAGGCCTAGGCAGAGAACTAGAGATAAAAGAGGATCAAGGTCTTGAGATAAAAAAATGAGGGTGGATATACCTCGAATTCCTTCAAGTATTTATGCAGGGAGGGATGGATCAAGTGTGAGTCGATAATATCATACAACCCTTAACAAACTAGGGTTATGGAGAGAAATAATCAATATATCATTGGTTCTTCCAAGGATATGATACATGACCAAGATTTTCCTATTGTCATATGGGAAGAGGCACATAACATGATAACATGTGAAAAATAAGAATCCTCTTAGGACATTTGTTGACAAGGTTAATCCTCTCTGTGGACATAGATGATCCCTCTAGCCTAATGAGTGGGTCTAGCAACTGAAGGGACAATCAACTAGACATCTTCCTAGATTATAATTGAAAAGCAGAACAAGAGAGGTAGCCTACCTTGCTCTGATGCTAATCTAATTTCCTTTGTTGAGATCCTCGAACCACTTGTGTCACAGACTTGTTATTGCTTCTTTTAGCACTTATGTACCTACACAAGTGACCAAGAGACAACAAAGCATGCCAAAACCAATAACAAATCCAATAATAACCTATTTAGCTTATCAAGGAATGCCAAACCAATACATACATGAACATATATATTTTGGGAAGATGAACCAGCAATTGTATTATTATTTAAAGAATAAAGGGAAGCTTACAACCATAGGCTTGATGTTGAAAGGCTATCCTTGAGTGGTAATCCAAGTCCAATCCAAGAAACTCTCCAACACTCCTTCTCCAAGTCTAATGAATAACCTCTAAGCCCAAGCTTAGCATACGGGTGCAAATGGAAATAGATCAACCCGGCTTCTAACTTGACCAACCATTTGGGAATGGGAGAGGAGGAATTTGTAGACTGAGAGAGGGAGTTAGGACTTCTCCAAAGATAGGATTAGGCCCACATCTCAAGGAGGTATCTCATAGGGATAAGAAAAATAGGTCAAGTAACGAGGATTTGACCTCATCTATCTGAAACCACCTCCAGCTCGTCGCTATGGAAGCTTCTACGTCACAAAGCTTCTCATCCTTTTTGGGAAAATCACATTTTTTAGATCATCGCAGGTATATGAGTAAACAGAGCGATGCCATTTTTAAGCTAATTTATTCACACAAATTAGCATAGATATTCTTTATCAATTCGGGTTGGAAACACTTGAAGGCAAGTCCACTATATATGAATATCAGATGTAATCAAGCTTGAAAGACAAGTTTTTCAAAAACTAAATAAGTGCATATTACAAATATAACCTATATTAACTATTCCAATTCACTTTGTAAAGAGGGAAAGCTCAAATAGCTCTTAACTTGAGAGGTTCAATTCTTCCTCAATTATTACTTGATGAACAAAAATCAGAAACTAATAGCTTAGATGGACAAATCATTAACGAAGGGAGGCTCCTAAATTAAGAGACATTTGGTATTTTCCATCATAATTCATTCACCATAATTCTATCAATTGAAAACCAAAAATACATAAGAAAATTGCTTGCACGTAATCAAGGAAAACTAGTTACAATTCACCAAATTAACAGAAGGAGTGCTCAACTTGAACACTTTGTTTTTCCGAGTTACTAAAGTGATGAATAAACTAAGATTTAATGAAATAAATCATCACATATTAACCATAGACCAATCTGAAACAAAGCATGTAAACAAGTTCTACAATAACCAGATTATGGAAAATTAAACTAGTCTAAACAAAGAAGTGTACTTAGCTTGGAATGGGGGCCCTCCACCCTTGCTTTGCACACTTGAAGATTGATATCAGAAGCTTGAACTTTAGTCACACATCCATATTATTGAAAAACAAAATAGTAGTAGAACAGGTTCTTTAAATTAGCTTTCAACTCCAAAATGTCTCAGTATGAAATTATACAAAAGTCATTACATAAGCCATCAGAGTGTTGTCTTTAAATAGAAGTTTTATGAAACAGGCTGATCTATAATCTTTCTAACAAACATATATACTCATATTCACCTATCTAAGTTGAATTCATCAATCCCATCCCAAGAAATATAGTCAATCCCATAAAATCTCAAAACTGCTCTATTTCTATGGATTTTCTGAGTGATTAGTCATGGTTGACCGGCACTAAATGGGCCTAATAAATATTGTTCTGATCGAACCAAGTGGATTTGGCTTAGTATTAGTTCCCAAGCTGTCCATCCATGCATCAAACCCGTGCCCAAGTGTCCTGAAAACATGTCATCCATATAGCTATTACGGGAATTTATGAATATGTCAATATTTGCACTTGAAACAAAATTTTCATAAAAACTTTAGAATTTGAAAAATTAAATTTAAATACTTGAATGGACATGAAATACATCAAAATGGGATGGTTATAGTGGAAGATGGATGGAAAATATATGGATTAAGTAAGTTTCCTTTAGCAAAAATAAGACCAAAATCGAGGGCCAACATCTCCCCCTTGCTGATCATCAAGCATGTGCTCATGCTTGCTTATTCCTTTTTGATCTTCTGTTCCCTGTTGTAAATGTGGTTCTTGTAGATGCTTCCTATTGTGTTGCTCTTATCAAATAGTCGATACCTGTATCATGTCCTTCTCTGTATAAAGTGGCCTTAATTTTTTGCTTCTCATACTTAGCCTTCCACATGTTGTTCTCTTTTAGCCATTTGAATGTCTGTTTGGAGAACAAATTATTCTTTATTTTCAATATTCCTATTTCTTCATTTAATCTTTCATTTTATTTGACCAATCTAGCATTATTCTTTTTGCTTGCTTTGTTTTCTTCTTTCAAATGTTTTTCCAAGATTTTACTAATTTCTAGTTGGTCTGTTAACTCCCTAACTCTGCCCAAGTTTATTTCTTTTTTAAGCTCTTGTGTAGTTTTGATAATGATGCTACTGCTGCATCATCATAATAAGAATCTCTCTCCAATGTTTCCTTTTCAATATCATCCTCTACCTGTTTTCCTGTTGAGCATGTGTCTACTATCTGAACTTCTTTTTCTTTGCTATTTATCTCAGTTGGACTTTTATTTCTAAACCTCCTAGGAATGGACATGATGGACACTTCATTTTCTTGCATGGCTATATTATTTTTCTTTTTGGCTCTACTCCTGAGATAGAAAGGTGAGCTCATCATCCCCCTGGTTTCCTGCTCTACCTTGTTCTGTCCCTCATTGATTTGTTCATTGAACTGGTTTTTACTCATGAATTCCCTCCAAATCATCCCTTGTGATCTTACTTGATATTCAACCAAGATTTTTATCAACCCCTGGTGATAAATTTGTGCTTCTTTGGGCTTGTGTTAATGTTTTACTGATTCTATCATCTTTAGGAGGCTTCTAAATAGGAAGTATGGCAGATTAATCTTATCTTCCCCCTTAATGTGTTGTAGGAGTCAGATGTGATATAGATGGGCAACACTATATCCCCTATCACATTTAAGAAATTTTTGTATAACTAGAACCAATTCACCCCATGGTTCATTGAACCATTCCCTTGGTATACCTTTTGTCCTATCTGTTAGCTTCCTGCTGCAGCAGGTTATTCATATTTCATGATTGGCATTTTATAGGCCAAATATGTCGTACTTTGCTTGCTGCAATGCTCCATATTTTCTTAACAGTCTCCAAGTGAAGAAGGCTACCTCAAGTTCATTCAATTGCCTTCCAAATTTTGTAAAGTTATCCTGGTATCGCCATTTTCGGTTAAAGGGAGGTCCAAACAGTTTAATCTTGGTATCCCTAGGTTTAAATTCCTGTTTTAGAATATAGAGAATGTAAATCTGTCCAAACAGTTTAATCTTGGCAGATTCTTAGATAGGTAGAGAAGCAGAGGAGCCCAACAGCTTAATCTGGGCCCTCGAAGAAATAAGGGTAATATGTAGATAGGAAAGCATGAAAAGAAAAAGAGAATGATGGGTTTGCAAGTCTAAGTGCACCCAAATCAAAAGAAGAAAAAATGTTAGGTAAGTAGGATGGGTAGGTAGTTTTGAGGTGCTGAATCCTAACTTGCTGATCAGTTCCAGATTTCTAGGCGTCATCTTTACTCAGGACACAATCAGCAGGCAGTTCTATGTGAGATGCTCAAAAGAGGTATAACTGACTCCCCTTATCCACTTTCCCCCAATCATTAACTAACTTCCCCAAAAGAGGTCAAGATCTGCTTGATACCTCTTAAGTTTCATCATTTTCATAGCAGTTTCTTGAGTAAAGATCTGCTTTACTCAAAGTTGTTCCATACTCTCTCTGAAGAATGGTTATATCCCCTTGTAACAGCCCAAGCTCTCCTGAACTTAGCGCTTTCTTACCATCTCCATATTAACCACTAACATTATTATTTAGCTCCCTATAATTTCCCCATCCCCCTACTAAAACTATGTAAATAGTCATCCCCTATGTAAAT
This sequence comes from Pinus taeda, assembly GCA_000404065.3. Classification (NCBI taxonomy): domain Eukaryota; kingdom Viridiplantae; phylum Streptophyta; class Pinopsida; order Pinales; family Pinaceae; genus Pinus; species Pinus taeda. The sequence continues at coordinate 104,244 of APFE030689950.1, read as the reverse complement.
ATCCCTCCCCCTGGTTGAAAAATAACCATAAGTACCCCTAGGAATTGCTCAGTTTACCTGAAACTTAGCAAGAACCCTTACCCTTCAAACCATCTTCCAAATACAATGCAAATCCCTCTGAGGTGATCGGACCCCTTTCGAAGCCTCAAACGCCTTTCGCACCCACTTACTTCTTCCGATCGCAACAAACCCCTTGTTGACTTCCTTAACACTCCGCAGACCCTTGAAAGCCAGATCACATCACAAGATCGCAGTTTCTTCTCCATGCAAGTTTTGACCCATCCGTCCCCACCCGACGCGATATCGCGATATCGGCGATCGGCGGTCGCAAGCGCCAAATGTCCAATTGAACCACCCTTCCATTCCTAGTCGATGTGATATTGCAATTGCATCAGAGAAGTTCATCGCATCGCCTTCAGTATCAGCACCTCACCATGTCACTTCTGTACCAGGGACCCACTGCATGATGACGTCAGCAGCCAGAAAACCAAAAATTCGTGCAGGAAGAGAAATCGCACTTCGAAGCTCCAGAACAAGAAACAGAGGCAGTTTTCGATGCGCGATTAGCGCAAAGCGCTAATCACGCATTGGTACGGGAAATAGGCCGTTTTGGGGAATCTTTAGGGAATCTTTTTGATTCCTTGGCCCGTTCTGCGCCGAAAAGCCCGAAAATCGCCCAGTCGTGCCAAATTGATCCGGTTTAAAGACAAAAGAAGATCAATGACAGAGTTAAAGTGTATCAGATCAAATCATCAGGTATCAAGCGTGTCAAAGAGTATCAGTAGACGGCGGAAACCATCAATGTAGCGGAAAAGAGTATCAGTGAAAATTTTAAGCAAGTGGCCCAAAGCAGGAGAACATTTAATACCTTCTAGCTGAGTTAAAGAAAGAGGGCGAAGCCACTCAAAACCCTCAAATCATAATCATTTCACATTTAACTCACACCAGAGCAGAACTACAGTTCCCGAATCGCAATCATTCCAGCAACACCACATCAAGCCTCCAAGGGCCACATTGTAGTCTTTTCTAATCCAGCTGCCCCTAGCGCAGCCAAAAGGATTCACCTGCATTTAATTCCAGTAACACTTAGATTTTTGAAGAGTTTTTCTAGCAGACCTGTCTAGGTCAATTGCAATGAATGTCTTTCCGATATTTTGCTTATATATACCACCCTGAACAATGTAGTGAGGGGTTGGTTTGTTGTTAGTAGGTTGGTTAGTTTGCTTCCCAGCATTGTCTCCAAGCAGAGACCCGCACTGTAACTGTCATATTTTCTATAATCAAAGATTGTTGAAAGCATGGATTGCGGAACTACTTGATGTGTTCCATTGGTCAAGGAATGATTATGGAATTCCTGTGCTTCTACATGATTCAATAAGTGTTTCCCTCCTCTGTTAATTTTCATGTTTTTACCACTGTTCCGCTTTCTAAGTTGCAGGAAAAAAGAATAGCTTAAGATTTGTTTCACTACACCTTAAGTTCAATTTCTGCACTTTTCTATGTTTTCATCAGAAATGGCTATGAGCATGTATACTTAAATGATCTTGTTTACGCTGTTTCTTTCACATATGAATGAATGTTTAGGAATTCTTAACTGCTCCTAGATCCCCATTCATCCATTTCCCCTCTTTTTCAGCATGATGAAATGATTCTCCTTTGCCTTTCATCCCTGATTCTCATTCCATCCTTTCAGTAAATTGATAATTGTATCCTGTGTGGCTATCCCGCTCCATAATCCCCTTGTGACCAAGAAAATGCTATAGCAAGCCTTAATCCACGACTCCACGCCCAATGGTTCGAAACTTATCACACCTTACCTTGCCTCTCTGCTTGAGAATCCTACCTTCCATCCAATCACAAACAAAACACCCCTGAACCAAAAGCTAGCCTAAAATCATCAACAAAAGTTGAATCACTAAAGAGAGAGCCCTCTTTGATTGCAGGTGGGCTAGAACCTGCAATCCAAAGATTGGTTTGTGGTTACATCGGCCGTATCCCTATAAGGAGCCTAGGGACAACCTGAGTGATAACATAATGGCGACTCCACTGGGGACCTCCTCAGATAAATTCATTAAACCAGTCTGCAGCTCTACAGAGGAAGAAACCGACTTGTGAAAGTCCCGGTCGACCTGTACCTGTGTTCTCCACTGGGGATTCAAGCGCTTTGTTAATTTCTGTAAACCCCATTTTCTGGAGAAAGTGCTCCTTTTCTTTAGAGATTTTCATGTTTAGTTCTGATCTCTGATGGTGGACAAAGATCAGACACTTCAAATTCTAGGCATCCATCTGGCGACTCCACTTCAATTTCAATCAAAGACTCCACTGAAGAACAAACCAATTGTACAGCCAAATAAGTCCATATGCCAAAAGCATTAAAAGTAAGACAGAATGACCGAATTCTGGGAAGATCTTCCATTTGATGAAGCTTTAGATGAATATAGGAAAATTTTATCAAAATTTGAGCTTAATGAAGAATTTTTCAGAGCGGTGTTGTTAAAAACAGCAGGCCACCCCAATAAACTTTTCCTTGAGTTAGTTGTTGAAAGATATGAGAATGAAATTGAACTCTTGGAAGCTCAGATACAATCATATAATTTCCGCGACCCTAAAGAATTTTACCAAAATCTTCCTCCTCCAGTCCATAGAGAAATAGTGCTATCTCCTGAATTACAGATTGAGTATGATCTGGGTTTCAAGGCAAAGACAGAAGGATTAGCTGCTAGGCTTATTACTGAGGATGCACCTATTCCATCTGACCAAGAAGACCCAGAATCCTACTGAAGTCTTCCTTCCCCAACTCAGAAGGAAATAATGCTACCTGCCAACTTACAGATTCTGTATGATTCTATTTTCAAGACAAAGACAGAAGGGTCAGCTGCTAGGCTTATTACCAAGGATGCAGCTGTTCCATCTGACCAAGAAGACCCATAATCTTGCCGAAGTCTTCCTTCCCCAACTCAAAAGGAAATAGTGCTACCTGCTGACCTACAGATCCTGTATGATTCTATTTTCAAGACCGAGACTGAAGGATCAGTTGCAAGGCTTATTACCGAGGATGCAATTGTTCCACCTGACCCGGAAGACCCGGAAGAAATTCTCCCACATGATGTTTTTAGCGATCCTATTGCAGACTACATGAACTTCTTCTTGATGCAAGTTCTTTAGCATGCTTTCTCAGTGAAAACCAAATACACCAACAGCAACCGTTCTATGGCACAATTTTGATTATGGGGGCACATGACCGTATAATGCTTCTGAGTTTAAAAACCATCAGTCAGCGAGGTCATTCTTTTCTTCAGTTGCTTAAATGGCTGCACTGGTTATTTGACCTCACCTGACAGTAGAGTAAGTGTTGGTTAGGGTAGGTAGGTAGGATTAATAAGGCATCCGGCAAAAACGATTTTGCAGAAAACAGTAACAAATAAAGACGAAGGAATTCTGACCTGCTGTTCTTGGCTTCTCACAAGGAGAAACCATCCCCAAGTGGAGCCACTGTTAGCCTCCTGCTGTAGCAGGTTACTCATATTTCATGATTGACATTTTTACAGGCCAAATATGTCATACTTTGCATGCTGCAATGTTCCATATTTGCTCAACAGTCTCCAAGCGCAGAAGGCTACTCACGGTTCATTTAATTGCCTTCCAAATTTTTTAGAAGTTATCCCGGTATCACCAACTTTCAGTTAAAGGGAGGTCCAAATAGCTTAATCTTGGTCTCCCTAGGTTTAAATTTCCTGTTTTAGAATATAGAGAATGCAAATCTATCCAAACAGCTTAATCTTGGCAGATTCTTAGATAGGTAGAGAAGCAAAGGAGCCCAACAGTTTAATCTGGGCCCTCGGATGAAATAAGGGTATTCTGTAGATAGGAAAGCATGAAAAGAAAAAGAGAATGATGGGTTTGCAAGTCTAAGTGCACCCAAATCAAAAGAAGAAAAAATGTTAGGTAAGTAGGCTGGGTAGGTAGATTTGAGGTTACTGAATCTTAATTGTTGATCAGTTCCAGATTTCCAGACGTCATCTTAACTCAGGACACAATCAGCAGGCAGATCTATGCGAGAAGCTCAAAAACAGGTATAACTAACTCCCCTTCTCCACTTTCCCCCAATCATTAACTAACTTTCCCAAAAGAGGTCAAGATCTGCTTGATACCTCTTAAGTTTCATCATTTTCATAGCAGTTACTTGAGTAAAGATATGCTTTACTCAAAGTCATGCCATACTCTCTCTGAAGAATGGTTCTATCCCCTTGTAACAGCCTAAGGTCTCCTGAACTTAGTGCTTTCTTACCATCTCCATATTAACCACTAACATTATTATTTAGCTCCCTATATTTTCCCATCCCCTACTAATATTATGTAAATCATCCCCTATATAAATATCCCTCCCCCTGGTTGAAAAATAACCATAAGTACCCCTGGGAATTGCTCAGTTTACCTTAAACTTAGCAAGAACCCTTACCCTTCAAACCATCTTCCAAATACAATACAAATCCCTCTGAGGTGATCGGACCCCTTCCGAAGCCTCAAACACCTTTCGCACCCACTTACGTTTTCCGATCGCAGCAAACCCCTTGCCGACTTCCTTAACACTCCGCAGACCCTTGAAAGCCAGATCACATCGTAAGATCGCAGTTTCTTCTCCATGCAAGTTTTGACCCATCCGTCGCCACCCGACTCGATATCGCGATATCAGCGATCGACGGTCGCAAGCGCCAAATGTCCAATTGAACCACCCTTCTGTTCCCAGTCGATGCGATATTGCGATCACATCGGAAAAGTTCATCGCATCGCCTTCAGTATCAGCACCTCGCCATGTCACTTCTGTACCTAGGACCCACCGCAGGCTGACATTAGCGGCCAGAAAATCAAAAATTCGCGCAGGAAGAGAAATCGCATTTCGGAGCTCCAGAACAAGAAACAGAGGCAGTTTTCGATAATCGCGCTTCGCTATGGGAAATAGGCCGTTTCGGGGAATCTTGGGGGAATCTCTTGATTCCTTGGCCCATTCTGCGCCGAAAAGCCCGAAAATCGCCCGATTGTGCCAAAATTGATCCGGTTTAAAAAGACATCAGAAGATCAGTGACAGAGTTTAAAGTGTATCAGATCAAATCATCAGGTATCAAGCGTGTCAAAGAGTATCAGTAGACAGTGGAAGCCATCAACGTAGCGGCAAAGAGTATCAGTCAAAATCTTAAGCAACGGCCCAAAGCAGGAGAACATTTAATACCTTCCAGATGAGTCACAGAAAGAGGGTGAAGCCACTCGAAGCCCTCAAATCATAATCATTGCATATTTAAATCACACCAGAGCATAACTACAGTTCCCGAAGCGCAATCATTCCAGCAACACCACATCAAGCCTCCAAGGGCCACATTGTAATCTTTTCTGATTCAGCTGCCCCTAGCGCAGCCAAAAGGATTCACCTGCATTTAATTCCAGCAACACTTAGATTTTTGAAGAGTTTTTCTAGCAAACCTGTCTAGGTCAATTGTAATGAATGTCTTTCCGATATTTTGCTTATAAATACCACCCTGAACAATGTTGTGAGGGGTTGGTTGGTTGGTAGTAGGTTGGTTAGTTTGCTGCCCAGCATTTTCTCTGGGTAGAGACCCGCACTGTAACTATCATATTTTCTATAATCAAAGATTGTTGAAAGCATGGATTGCGGAACTACTTGATGTGTCCGATTGGCCAAGGAATGATTACAGAATTCCTGTGCTTCTACATGATTCAATAAGTGTTTCTCTCCTCTGTTAATTTTCATGTTTTTACCACTGTTCCACTTTCTAAGTCACAGGAAAAAAGAATAGCTTAAGATTTGTTTCACTACACCTTAAGTTCAATTTCTGCACTTTTCTATGTTTTCATCAGAAATAGCTATGAGCATGTATACTTAAATGATCTTGTTTATGTTGTTTCTTTCACATATGAGTGAATGTTTAGGAATTCTTAACTGCTCCTAGATCCCCATTCATCCATTTCTCCTCTTTTTCAGCATGATGAAATGATTCTCCTTTGCCTTTCATCCCTGATTTTCATTCCATCCTTTCAATAGATTGATAATTGTATCCTGTGTGGCTATCCCGCTCCATAATCCCCTTGTGACCAAGAAAACGCAATAGCAAGCCTTAATCCATGACTCCACGCCCAATGGTTCGAAACTTATCACACCCTACCTTGCCTCTTTGCTTGAGATTCCTACCTTCCATCCAAACACAAACAAAATACCCATGAGCCAAAAGCTAGCTTAAAATCATCAACAAAAGTTGAATCATTAAAGAGAGAGCCCTCTCTGATTGCAGGTGGGCTAGAACCTGCAATCTAAAGATTGGTTTGTGGTTACCTTGGCCATATCCCTATAAGGAGCCTAGGGACAACCTGAGTAATAACATAATGGCGACCATACTGGGGAACCTCCTCAGATAAATTCATGAAACCAGTTCGCAGCCCTACAGAGGAAGAAACCGACTTGTGAAAGTCTCGATCGACCTGTACCTGTGTTCTCCACTGGGGATTCAAGCACTATGCTCATTTCCGTAAAACCCCACTTTCTAGAGAAAGTGCTCCTTTTCTTCAGAGCATTTCACGTTTAGTTCTGATCTTTGATGGTGAACAGAGATCAGGCACTTCAAAGTCAAGGCATCCACCTGGTGACTCTACTTCAATTTCAATCAAAGGCTTCATTGAGGAACAAACCAATTTTATAGCCAAATAATCCATATTCCAAAGCATTAATAGTAAAACAAAATGACCGAGTTCTTGGAAGATCTTTCATTTGATGAAGCTTTAGATGAATTCAGGAAAATTTTATCTGAATTTGAGCTTAATGAAGAATTTTTCAGAGCGGTGTTGTTAAAAATAGCAGGCCGCCCGAATAAACTTTTTCTTTAGTTAGTTGTTGAAAGATATGATAATGAAATTGAACTCTTGGAATCCCAAATACAATCATATAGTTTCCGCGACCCTAAAGAATTTTACCAAAATCTTCCTCCCCCAATCCACAGGGAAATAGTGCTATCTCCTGAATTACAGATTGAGTATGATTTGGGTTTCAAGGCAAAGACAGAAGGATTAGCTGCTAGGCTTATTACCGAGGATGCAGCTGTTCCATCTGACCAAGAAGACCCAGAATCCTGCCAAAGTCTTCCTTCCCTAACTCAGAGGGAAATAGTGCTACCTGCTGGCTTACAGATTGCGTATGATTCTGTTTTCAAGGCAAAGACAGAAGGATTAGCTGCGAGGCTTATTACCGAGGATGCAGCTGTTCCATCTGACCTAAAAGGCCAAGAATTCTGCCGAAGTCTTCCTTCCCTAACTCAGAGGGAAATAGTACTACCTTATGACTTACAGATTGAGTATGATTATGTTTTCAAGACAGAGACTGGAGGATCAGTTGCAGGGCTTATTACCGAGGATGCAACTGTTCCATCGGACCAAGAAGGCCCAGAAGAAACTCTCCCACATAATGTTTTTATTGATCCTATTGCATACTACATGGAACTTCTTCTTGACGCAAGTTCTTTAGCGTGCTTTCTCGATGAACACCAAATACATCAGCAGCAACCGTTCTATGCCACAACTTTGATTATGGGAGCACATGACCGAATAATGCTTCCAAGTTCAAAAACCATCAGTCAGTGAGTTCATCTTTTTTTTCAGTTGCTTAAGTGGCTGCACTAGTTATTTGATCTCACCTGACAGAAGTAAGTGTTGGTTAGGGTAGGTAGGTAGGATTAATAAGGCAGCCGACGAAGACGATTTTGCAGAAAACAACAACAACTAAAGACTAAGGCATTCTGACCTGCTGTTCTTGGCTTCTCACAAGGAGAAACCATCCCCAAGTGGAGCCACTGTTAGCCTCCTGCT
>APFE030689950.1:85706-96206 GCA_000404065.3 Pinus taeda | reverse complement strand
TGCTGCAGCAGGTTACTCATATTTCATGATTGACATTTTTACAGGCCAAATATGTCATACTTTGCATGCTGCAATGATCCATATTTGCTTAATAGTCTCCAAGCAAAGAAGGCTACTCAGAGTTCATTTAATTGCCTTCCAAATTTTTGAGAATTTATCCCGGTATCGCCAATTTTTAGTTAAAGGGAGGTCCAAACAGCTTAATCTTGGTCTCCCTAGGTTTAAGTTCCCTGTTTTAGAATATACAGAATGTAAATCTATCCAAACAGCTTAATCTTGGCAGATTTTTAGATAGGTAGAGAATCAAAGGAGCCCAACAGTTTAATCTGGGCCCTCGGATGAAATAAGGGTAGTTTGTAGATAGGAAAGCATGAAAAGAAAAATGGAATGAGGGGTTTGCAGGTCTAAGTGCACCCAAATCAAAAGAAGAAAAAATGTTAGGTAAGTACGCTAGGTAGGTAGTTTTGGGGTTGCTGAATTCTAATTGCTGATCAGTTCCAGATTTCCAGGTGTCATCTCTACTCAGGACACAATCAGCAGGCAGTTCTATGCGAGAAGCTCAAAAATAGGTATAACTAACTCCCTTTCTCCATTTTCCCCCCAATTATTAACTAACTTCCCCAAAAGAGGTCAAGATCTGCTTGATACCTCTTAAGTTCCATCATTTTCATAGCATTTGCTTGGGTAAAGATCTGCTTTACTCAAAGTTGTTCCATACTCTCTCTGAAGAATGGTTCTATCCCCTTGTAACAGCCTAAGGTCTTCTGAACTTAGCGCTTTCTTACCATCTCCATATTAACCACTAACATTATTATTTAGCTCCCTATATTTTCCCGTCCCCCTACTAATATTATGTAAATCATCCCCTATGTAAATATCCCTCCCCCTGGTTGAAAAATAACCATAAGTACCCTCGGGAATCGCTCAGTTTACCTGAAACTTAGCAAGAACCCTCATGCTACCCCTTCAAACCACCTTCCAAATAAAATGGACTCCTTCCAGAGTATAAAATCCCTTTGAGGTGATCGGACCCCTTCCGAAGCCTCAAATGCCTTTCAGACCCACTTACGTACTCCTTCAGACCGCAACAAACCCCTTGCTCGCTTCCTTAACACTCCGCAGACCATAGAAAGCCAGATCGCATCGCAAGATCGCAGTTTCCTTTCCATGCAAGTTATGACCCATCCGTCGCCACCCGACGCGATATCACGATATCGGCGATCGGCGGTCGCAAGCACCAAATGTCCAACTGAAACACCTTCCATTCCCTGCTCATGTGACATTGCGATCACATCGGAGTAGATCATCACATCGCCTTTAGTATCAATACCCCGCCATGTCACTTTTGTACTAGGAACCCACTGCAGGCTGATGTCATCTGCCGTACTGCTGACGTCAGTAGCCAGAAAGCCGAAAATTCGCGTAGGAAGAGAAATCACACTTCGGAGCTCCAGAATAAGAAACAGAGGCAGTTTTCGATGCGCGATTAGCGCGAAGCGCTAATTGCACATCGCTACGGGAAATAGGCCGCTTCGGGGAATCTTTTGATTCCTTAGCCCATTATGTGCCGAAAAAGCTCGAAAATCGCCCGATCGTGCCAAATTGATCTGGTTTAAAGACAACTGAGGATAAATGATAGAGTTTAAAGTGTATCAGATCAAATCATCAGGTATCAAGCATGTCAAAGAGTATCAGTAGGTGGCGAAAGCCATGAATGTAGCGGCAAAGAGTATCACTAAAAATCTTAAGCAGCGGCCCGAAGCAGGAGAACATTTAATACCTTTCACCAAAGTAAAAAAAAAGAGGGCGAAGCCACTCAAAGCCCTCAAATCATAATCATTGCACATTTAACTCGCACCAGAGAAGAACTACAGATCCCAAAGCACAATCATCCCAGCAGCACCGCATCAAGCCTCCAAGGGCCACATTGTAGTCTTTTCTGATTCAGCTACGTCTAGCGCAACCAAAAGGACTCACCTGCATTTAATTCCAGCAACAGTTAGATTTTTGAAGAGTCTTTCTAGCAGACCTGTTTAGGTCAATTGTAATGAATGTCTTTCTGATATTTTGCTTATATATACCACCCTAAACAATGTAGTGAGGGGTTGGTTGGTTGGTAGGTTGGTTAGTTAGTGAGTCTAAGACATTGCTTAGTCTGCTTCCCAGCAATTTCTCCAAGCAGAGACCCGCACTGTAACTGTCATATTTTCTATAATCAAAGATTGCTGAAAGTGTGGATTTCGAAACTACTTGATGTGTTCATTTGGCCAAGGACTGATTACAGAATTCCTGTGCTTCTACATGATTCAATAAGTGTTTCTCTCCTCTGTTAATTTTCATGTTTTTTCCACCGTTCCGCCTTCTAAATTGCAGGAAAAAAGAATAGCTTAAGATTTGTTTCACTACACCTTAAGTTCAATTTCTGCATTTTTCTATGTTTTCATCAGAAATAGCTATGAGCATGTATGCTTAAATGATCTTGTTTACGCTGTTTCTTTCACATATGAATGAATATCTAGGAATTCTTAACTACTCCTAGATCCCCATTCATCCATTTCTCCTCTTTTTCAGTATGATGAAATGATTCTCCTTTTCCTTTCATCTCTGATTTTCATTCCATCCTTTCAGTAGATTGATAATTGTATCCTGTGTGGCTATCCCGCTCCATAATCCCCTTGTGACCAAGAAAACACAATAGCAAGCCTTAATCGATGACTCCACGCCCAATGGTTCGAAACTTATCACACCCTACCTTGCCTCTTTGCTTGAGATTCCTACCTTCCATCCAAACACAAACAAAAAACCCCTGAGCCAAAAGCTAGCCTAAAATCATCAACAAAAGTTGAATCATTAAAGAGAGAGCCCTCTCTGATTGCAGGTGCGCTAGAACCTGCAATCCAAAGATTTTTTTGTGGTTACCTCGGTCGTATCCCTATAAGGAGCCTAGGGACAACCTGAATGATAACAAGGAGAAGGGTACAAGGCTCTTTAACACAGGTAATGACATGTGAGGGAGATGGCAGATAGTGCAATTCAATGGAGGTATGGTGAACAAGGTCAATTGAGCAACGTGAAGGAGAAGGGTACAACGTGCCAAAGAGGAGGGCCTAAAAAGTAAAGGTGGAAGGGAGATCACACTTATGGTGGGATGGCATGTCATAGAGATATGCAGAAATAGGAAGGTGGCCGAAAGTGGGTAGAAAACTACTTAGACAAATGAAAATATTTTATTGGTTAGAGGGGAAAACACATGGAAAAATTCTATTGGTTGTGTTATCACTCCTCCGGATCTCTAAGGCTAAGCAAGAGTCCAACTAAGGTAACCACAGACAATTCTTTTGACTTTGTAGCTAGCCCTACCAAGTTAGAGAGGGCTCTCTCTAAAGGATCACAGCCAAGAGGGCTAGGTGGATTAGGGTTTTAGGCTAGATATAGTAGCTCAAGGTTTTGATTTGATTTGATTGGGGTAGTCACTGAATGAGTCAATTAGGTCAGAGAGTGAACTAGGTCAGGGCATGAGAGAATCAGAATTGTAGACATCTGATGGGGAAAGCTAGGCAAGTTACTTTGACACTTTGCAGTATATTTATGAAATGGTTTAGACTGGTGAGGTGCTAAAAAGAGCATGAAAATCATGAATTCTTTTTAAACTGAAGAAATGAAACAATTTATGATGATTTTCCCAGAACAGAGCATAGAAGATGAATTCTACTTATCACACCTTGAAAATCAAACACATTTAGAAGGGAAATGGATCGTGGAAGATAAAAAACATTCACACACATGTAACTGAAGAAGAAATAATATCAAAATACCATGCCACAAGAATCCCACCAAAATAATTGCAACTCATTCATTAAATTCTGCCAAATACTAATTACACTAGTGTCTCTGATAAATACTACAATATAAAAATGAGTCCAACCTTTAAAAAGACTGAAAAATACAATATATAGGCCTCAAACAAACTCCTACCACCCATCAGGGGTTGAATCCATGAGAGGAGGAGCAGTTCCACTAAAATTTGAACTGACAGCTAGATTGTAGGGTGGTCAAAGTGACTCAACCCTAATTACAATGAAATGATTCATTACACCTCATAGAGGAAATTTAACTAATATAATTACCCTAGGTAATAGTAAAAACATGAAATTTTCATCAATCATATCAATTACATCAGCAAAATATTGATTTCCCATAGGTAAAAATCAAATTTGGAAAAGAACAGTGAAAAACTAGGCCAACTGTCAAACGCGCAACTCCATCTTCAGAACCACTTTTTCCTGCCTTCCTAGTTTCCAAATTGAGCCCAGGATAGCTCATTGGAAATTTTATCTAGTCTAGTTACCAAACATGCCTTTATTTTTCGAAATGGGCTTGATTTGGCCCTCCAAAACATCATTCACCCAAGACTGGTCAAAAAGTGTAGAATGAGGGTGCAAAAATGAAGTGTGATATTGTAAGAAACTTTTGGAGTTCTTCCTCAACTCCAAATTGAGTTCATGATAGCGCATTAGAAAAATATTTCTGTCTAGTTATCATTTAATACATCATGAAATTCATTTGGACACTCCATCTAGGAGAAAAATTGATGTTCCCAAGGTCACTCGCGAAGTGCAACAACTCTCTTATAGCAACTGTATTTTTGACATTTCTCCAAAAACATAACACTTGTGTAAAAAGTGAAGGAGGTTGTTCATCCTTGGACTATCATGGATAAAAAAATCTCCCACTTTTGTAAAATTAATCTTTGTTTGGTTGGAAACATACTTTGAAGCAAAATTAGCCCTATGTGTGGCAAATGATTTGTCCCTTGGAATGACTTCCTGAAAAATGATGGACATGATGTTTATGAGTTGGAATGGCCTCATACTTTCTGAAGTGACCTCCCTTATGCCTCCTCTACTTAGATGTCTCTGATCCCATAGCCAACCCTAGCTCAATGTGAGAGGAGATTAAGGTTTAGTGTAGACAAAACAAGGGATTTGGGAAATTTATAGGAATGAAGGGCAATAAAGGGGATAGGGAACTTCTAAATTCTTAGAAAATTTTTGGGAGGTAGGGAGGGATGTTAGGAAGTAAGGGAAATTGGAATTTTAAGGATTGAGTGAGGGGAAGGGGTCCATAAGGGTGAAATATAGGCCTAGTCTAGAAAAGTGTCAAAAGCGTAGCAAAAGGCTAGGGTTTGTAGAAAAATGATGATTTTGAGGGATAGGAGTGATGGGAAGTGTTTAGGAAGGCATATTAAGGATAGGGGAAGGCGTAAGAGAATCAGGATACAATTTTTGTTGATGATTGAACCATGGAGGTGATGAAACCAAGAAAAATGTCCTCAAAACCCTCGGAGAGGGAAATGAGAGGATTGGGCATGGGAAAAGCTCAAGGGAGGTAGATGGAGTGTAGGTGAGTGAGGTTTTTTGACTAGCGCTACCATCAGTGAGTAAATTTTTGAATGAGCACCTAGGTGGAATGTCAAAAATTTCTGAGCGAGGCCCTAATATGAATATGAAAAGAGGAGTTTTGATCACTGATGATAGTATGAAATTACTGACACTAACATCGGCCTTATTGGGGTGGAAGATCCTTGGAGGTGTCAAGAACATCGTAGGCCATGTGTCTAACCATGTGTTGACATGGCTAATGTTCGCTATGCCAACAAGGGAAACTAACCTGATTGTAAGCCCCAATTAGGCCTGCTTTTGTTTGGAATAGCTAGTTCCAACGGGTTTTAAGGGACTCTGTAAACTATTAAATGCTTTGATAGATTGCTTCCTGGTGGAAGGCTTCAATTAAATCAACAAAATAAAACAACTAACCTCTATGTGTTAAATCCTATATTTACTACTTCCAACTACTCTAATCTAGTCCTAGCTATCCTAATCAATCCTGCAAGGGCATAATACATAGGTTTAAGATTCATATATATGTTAAACAGGAGTGTGATAAAGAAGATTAAACATCATGCATAGATTCAAGTCCAAATGAATCAATCACTGAATTCACAACTGGACAAGATTGTATTAAATCAAATTTCAATCCAATCACTCATATAGGAATCCACATTCTTTTATGGAATTAAAACTACAGCTGATGTTTAACTTAGTTTCAAATTAGAGGCCATTCACAAGTTAACAATGAAATTGAATCACATTCAATTTAACAAGACTAATAGTGAACTGTAAGTCATTAATATGCATAAATACAAATCACATTTACATTCATGCCAACAACCACACTCTGATCCAAAACATATAATAGAACAATCAAATAAGTCTCAAACTAAAGGCTCCTTATTCCCCCAAAATAGTCCTCCTTATTCACAATAAAGCAAAACTGTTCTTCACGAAAATCCGAAGCCCTTTCTCCTCTTCAGAGGTAATAATTATGCAAACGCCCCTGAATCTCGGTCTACCCTAACTCTTCATCTTCCCATTGTATCCAATATGCAAATCGAGTACACAGAGATAGGATCGTCAGCGTGACTGCTGACATGTAGAAAGTATAACGACTAGATCGGTTCATTTCCTGAGGAAGTGAATAGACATTGGTAGAAAGGGTGACTATATGTTGCGTTCCCATAATGAAGACTAGGACAACTTTGCTTTCAGAATGTACATGCAACGCGTGGGGTTCTGACCTAGAACACTTGTGGCTAGACCTTTAAACACAACGCTTCTGCATACATGGCTCTTCGAATCCCCTCCTACATTATTTACTTCTCACTTGCAAGGATAACTATCATTAGCTTGATGATTGTGAAAAATAAAACATAAATGTTCATTCAAACGTAAACACTGCCTTCATTCATTTTATAAACTATGGAACAAGTGTGAAAAGGATTTATACCTGATACATAGTCAACATACAATTTCCCGCTCAACCCATAGGCTTGGCACAGTTTTTTGAGGTCTTCTTTTAAATCACAATCGGGTATCAGCCCCTTCATGGGTTGCAGTACCCATGCCTTCCACTTCCCCGATGCACAATTACATTATTGGGACTCCATAGGCCCGCCCTTTACACTGAAAACCAGATCCCTTTGTAATTTCGGAAAATTTGGAAAATACATGAAAACACAAGAAATCCTGCCCCGATCACTCAAGCTGGACCTTAAATGTTATATGTTGGAGTCTATAAATATTGCCAGGTCTGGCCTATCACATATCGCAATATGCACATGCCTGGGGCTCCACCGATAGCGATGTGCGATAGGGCTTCGGACTCGAAAATATTTATATCGTATTTGATAGCTCGGCAGGTCTTCCATATCGCTACGTGTATTGTGTACAAGGCCCAGGCTTCGCTGATATGCGATATGTGATTGGGGGCCAGACCCAACAATGTATACAATGTGGTTCATAGTGCTGGTGGGTTCGGAGGCCAGGGGCGTGCCATATATACATAAACCTTTGAATTAGGCCAATTGCGATATGTGACATGCTTTCAGACCCGAAAATATATATATTGTGGTTCATAACGCCGTCAGGTTTGGGGCCTTATGGCATGCATTATGTGCCCAGATTGAATGTGATAAGCGAAAGAGGGAGGATATATGTATTTTACGAAGGGTTTCCTTTGTAAAGGGATATAATGGGACAATGATGCGATGAAGGGTTTTAGAAGCTACGCAAACCCTGATGAGCATATGAATGAAGGGATTAACAAGGTTATATGTGAGGGATTTGTAAAGGGGCTTTCACCATTTGTGAATGGAATATTTGGCTCTTCATAGAGTTAAAATCACTGGGATGAAAAGGATCATTCAGAGAGATGATAGATCAAACTTATAGGGGACCCATTCAAAATTTGCCATCAGAGCATGTTTTAATAGGGTGGTAGTTGTGGCCACAAAAAATGGCGAACTGTTGGGTGAACCAGTTATCTCTATTTCCAAATAACCTTTAGATCAATAAAACATCAAGATGTTAAGATAAAATTGAAATGCAAACTATATAGATGGAAAAGCATGGGTTCCACTTAAACATTAACTACTTCAAGAGGGATAGAGACAAATAGCTTCTACTTACTGATATGATTTTGACATGCATTCTCCTAGGGCAGTATTATGGGGTTTATTGACCTTCCTTTACTTGTTTCCCACTTTCAAAAATCCCTTTGGGGCTGTCACTAGTCTATCCATACCTATTTAGGTGTGTACCTCAGCTCTTTATTGCTCATCTAGCTTGATGTAGACATGTTTATATTGCACTTTATATGAAAATTTCAGTGCTATATTTTCATTGATTGAATGGGGCGTAGTCATGGATCATGCCATATTTTTAAACCACTTAAGCAAGGTTGGGATTGCTACGTCAACCAGTACTTTGAGCCCACCAACAGTACTTACTCTAACCAGCTTCCCAAACAACCTGTCCTTCCAGATTGGCACAAGGACTTGACATGTCATTTCCTTTTAGATAAGTCCTTCCAGTTCCAGGCACAAGGACTAGAGCACAATTAGATTTGCCACAGGGTATGAGATAGTGAGCTTAGCCCATGAAAGGAGGTTTACTTGTGAGTAACAGGTATTGGACCATTTAGTGTGGTGGATGGGACCAATGGAGAATGACTGTAAACCTTATAAGCAAGTATAGGCTAGGTCTTAGTGGGATTTATTTAAATGCAGCATTCCTCCATGCTAGTCCAGCTGTAGTTACATGTTTTTTTTTTTTTTTTTTTTATAAAGATGCCCCTACATGCTCTAGATATCTAAGTTATGAATAGATCTCACATAGTTCCCAGCAGATGCTAATGAGGGGTTTTGGTTTGCATTTCACTGCTGATTCTCAAGTGCTCATGGGCTAATAAAAAGTTTGTTTGATTTGTAGGGAAATGGTGGATTCAGGAACAACAGAATCATCAACAAGTTAATGAGGAAGGGAAAGGCCAAGAGTGGTGAATGAAGGCAAATCTGAAAGGTAGAATGAGACTGGGGGACCACTGTTGGAGAGGTAAATCCCCTCTACGGATAGAGGCGATCCCTACTAGCCCAACAGGGGTCTAGCAACAATCAAACAATGCTACACTGCAGGTTCCTAGTCGTAATTAACAAGTGGGTAAAAGAAACCTACTTGGATTCCAACGCTATGTTTTTCGAAGAGATGATCCTCTCGCTCCTTCGCTCCAGCCGATCACAATTCTCCGCTATCCTCGCGGACGAACACTTGCACAAACAAAAGAGAGCAAATCAGAGCGTAAAATCTACTAACAACAACTATGTATCAGTCAGGAAGGATACAATTTACATCAATCATTCATTAGACAAATGGAAATGGAACCATAAGAGTAGTCATCTATCTTTATTAACAGAAAATAGAGTAAGGTACAACCAAAGTCCTGACACTGAGTCCTTCTCTAGAGGGTCCAGCCAGCATATCTTCCAAGCATTCACCTTTGAAGCAAATCTCCCAATTCAAAGAGGTCTCTCTCTCACATACAAGGCAACAAGCTCATGACCTTCCTCAAGCTCAAAGTAATCCTCACACAACACACCAAATGCCTACAAGGAGCAGCACTAATGCACTAAGAATTCCTCAATCAAAGTCTATATGTTCCAAACTATATCTAAAAAACTAGCTGCTCATGGCCATGGTGGAGGCTTATAAAGGAGAAGGAGTCTCCATGAATAGGTAAAGGATGAACTTTTCCCCAAGATAAGTGGATGGTCAGTCGAACAGACATGCCAGAGAAAGGATGGCGACCTCAACAATGCTAACAACCAAGTCTGGAGGGATCTGGAAGGTTGGTTGTTAGAACAAATTCACCCAAACAGGATCAGCACGGCTGAGGCACTGAGCGGGCGCGCTGACATCGCAGATCAACTATAGAGGAGGTCTGGTCAGCGCTCAACAGGGCAAACGGAGGGTGCGCTGTCCGTACAATGGGACCAGCACGGGAAAGACATGTGCTTCCGCGCTGGCAGCGCAACAGTAACACTGGCCTCCGTCTGTCAGCGCGGTTATTCAATAAACAGACGCGATGATACATTTAACTTAGGCAAAGAGGGTTTTTTAGCCATTTTGACGAGCATGAACATAGGTGAATGTGGTTTTACAACACAGTGGGGAGACTGGCATGATGGCAGTGACATTTTACTGTGTAACAGATGCCCCCTAAAGCATGAAGCACGAGAGACTGGGAGGGGTGAAATGCTTTACAAGACTGCTGGACTGGAGCACCACCAAGGAGAACCTGCAGGCAGATACAACTGATATTTCAATTACATGTAGTCTAAGCATGGGCGCAACCATCCAAAAGACATATGAAGAAAGGTATGTGGCATGGACGGAGCCACCCAGCTGAAGAGACCATGATGATAAGAGGTATGGTCGCAACCATCCTTAAGAAGACTCAGGTATGGTCGCAGCCATCCATCGATGAGTCATGTAATGATGTCCCACAAAATCTCAACCTGGTCTACAATGAACTAGAACCAGGGTCTTGCGCTCCATCCGAATCCGAACAAAGTACAAGTTCAAACATGTGAATATATGTGTCGAA
>APFE030689950.1:27417-67881 GCA_000404065.3 Pinus taeda | reverse complement strand
AGAATCCTAGTTGGTAGAGAGTGGACGGATGGATAATCATTTGAGGGGAGGCTCGATGGTCCTTTGTTCGAGGGGAGGATTGTTGGGTATACGACCAAAGTCCCACATTGACTAGAAGTGGGAGGATCATGGGTATATAAGGATGGACAAATATCTCCATTGGTATGAGGCCTTTTGGGGTAAGTCCAAAAGCAAATCCATGAGGGCTTAGGCCCAAAGTGGACAATATCATACCATTGTGGAGATATGTGGTGTCCAGAATCCTTACATTTACCTAATGTAATTACCCCAAATAATAGTGAAAACATTATAATTACATCCATCATATCAATTACATCAGTAAAATATTGATTTCCCATAGGTAAAAATCAAATTTGGAGAAGAATAGTGAAAAGCTAGGCGAACTGTCAAACACACAACGCCATCTTCAGACCCACTTTTTCCTGCCTTACCGGTGTTGAAATTGAGCCTAGGATAGTTCATGGGAAATATTATCTAGTATAGTTTCAAAATATGCCTTTATTTTTCAAAATGGGCTTGATTTGACCCTCCAAAACTTCATTCACCCAAGACTGGTAAAAAAGTATAGAATGAGGGTGCATAGATGAGGTGTTATCTTGAAGGAAACTTTTGGAGGTCTTCCTCAACTCTAAATTGAGTTAATGATAACACATTATAAAGGATTGTCTGTCTAGTTATCATTTGACTCATTAAGAAAGTCATTTGGACACTCCAACTAGGAGAAAAATTGATGTTCCCAAGGTCACTCCATAAGTCCAACAACTCTCTTATAGCAACTATATTTTTGAAATTTTCCAAAACAATAACACCTGTGTAAAAAAGGAAGGAGGTTTTTCATCCTTGGAATATTATGGATAAAAACCTTGCTTGCTTTTGTAAAATTCATCTCTTTTTGGTTGGAAACATACTTTGAAGCAAAATTATCCCTATGTGTGGCAAATGATTTGTCCCTTGGAATGAATTCTTGAAAAATGATGGAGACATGATGTTCATGAGTTGGAATGGCCTCATGCTTGCTGAAATGACTTCCCTTATGCATCCTATGCTCAGATGTCTCTGATTCCATATCCAACCCTAGCTCAGTGGGAGAGGAAATTAGGGTTTAGTGTAGGCAAAACAGGGGATTTGGGAAATTTATAGGAATGAAGGGAAATAAAGGGGATAGGGGGCTTCTAAATTCTTAGGAAAATTTTGGGAGTTAGGGACGAATGTTAGGAAGTAAGAGAAACTAAAATTTTAAGGATTGAGTGAGGGGAAGGGGTACAAAAGGGAAAAACACAGGCCTAGTCTAGAAAAGTGTCAAAATCATAGCAATAGGCTAGGGTTTGTAGAAAAATGATGATTTTGAGGGATAGGAGTGATGGGGAGTGTTTAGGAAGGTATAATAAGGATAGGGGAAGGCGTAAGACCATCAGGATACAAGTTTTGTTGATGATTTAACCATGGAGGTGATGAAACCAAGAAAAATGTCCTCAAAATGCTCGGAGAGGGAAATGAGAGGAATGGGCATGGGAAAATGTCAAGGGAGGTAGATGGAGTGTAGGTGAGTGAGGGTTTTTGACTAGGGCTACCATTAGTGAGTAAATTTTTCAATGAGGACCTAGGTGGAATGACAAAAATTTTTGAGTGAGACCCTAATATGAATATGAAAAGAGGAGTTTTGATCGTTGAGGGTAGTATGAAAATACTGACACAAACATCGACCTTATTAGGGATGGAAGCTCCTTGGAGGTATCAAGAACACTGTAGACCAAGTGCCTAACCATGTGGGCCAATACGGTCAAAAAATTACAAACAAACTAAACACTGGAAACACACAAACTTCAGACTATAAACTAGATGTTGAAGGATGCTTGTCCAACAAGCTTATTGCACACTTATCCTACACTAATCTACTGCAAAATCCCTGAATCAAGTGATACTAAAGTTACAAATCAACCAATCCAGCAGTTGTTGTAATGATGAGGTTGTTTTGCAGTGCTTGAACCAAAACATAATTAGAAATTCTACCAACAATATATACACATAATACCTCTATCTCTGTAAAAGGAAATCTGGTTTGTCATTCAAACCAGGAAAATATTCCATATATGCTACTATAGGATCATAAAAACTAGATTCTATCTACTTCCCCAACTCATTAACATATTCTCTCGGCTAGAGATTGCCAAATCCTTGCTGTAAATCAAAAGATCCGTCAATCCAACCATCTAAGGGCAGCCTTACCTTTTCTTTTTTGGGAGTGAGAGTTTCCAAGAACTGTTTAGGATCTTGGAAATCATATGATTCAATATGAACATCCAATAGTTCAATTTCATTTTCTAATCTTTCAGCAACTAAACCAAGAAAATAATTTTTACTTTGAGGTTTGAGTCAACTGGATGTCAAACAACGAAATACTCATGTTGAGAAATTCCGATCAATCTGAAATTATGCTAACTCATTCCTTAAAGTTAGTAATATTTCAGCAAATAAAAGATTTTCCACATAACCTATCATCAATTATTACCATCAATGCTCTGAAATCTGGATTCTTTGGTAGTGAAGTCACTCTGAAATTTGAAGCTAGGGATCTTGAACAATGGAGTTGCCCGGTGGATGATTCAACCTTCTTGTGTCT
The DNA here is from genome assembly GCA_000404065.3 of Pinus taeda. Classification (NCBI taxonomy): domain Eukaryota; kingdom Viridiplantae; phylum Streptophyta; class Pinopsida; order Pinales; family Pinaceae; genus Pinus; species Pinus taeda. The sequence goes on along the minus strand of APFE030689950.1, from coordinate 65,240 downwards.
GATTGTCGTCCACCATCAGCAACTAGATCTAAGTAATTTTCATTCTTTCTCAAGGAAGATAGAGCTTTCGGTCTCCGACAATGACGCCAATATGTTATCACTCCTCCAGACCTCCAAGGCTGAGGAAGATTCCAAGTGAGGTAACCACAGAGTAATCTATTGACTTGGTAGCTAGCCATACCAAACCGAAGAGGGCTCTCTCCAAAGGATCACAACCAAGAGGGCTGGATGGATTAGGGTTTTAGGCTAGATATAGTAGCTCAAGTTTTTTATTTGATTTGATTGGGGTAGTCACTAGATGAGTCAATTAGGTCAGAGAGTGAACTAGGTCAGGGAATGAGAGAATCAGAATTGCAGACATCTGATGGGGAAAGGTAGACAAGTTACTTTGATACTTTGTAGTATATTTATGAAATGGTTTAGACTGGTGAGGTGCTAAAAAGAGCATGAAAATCATGAATTATTTTTAAACTAAAGAAATGAAACAATTTATGATGATTTTCCCAAAACAGAGCATAGAAGATGAATTTTGCTTATTGCACCTTGAAAATCAAACACATTTAGAAGTGAAATGGAACATGGAAGATAAAAAACATTTGCACACATGTAACTGATGAAGAAACAATATCAAAATACCATGCCATAGGAATCCCACCAAAATAGCTGCAACTCATTCATTAAATTTTGCCAAATATTGAGTACACTAGTGTCTTTGATCAATACTACAATATCCAACCGAGTCCAACATTTGAAAATATTGGAAAATGAAATATATAGGCTTCAAAAAACTCCTCCCAGCCATTAAGGGTCCGAATCCATGAGAGGAGGAGCAGTTTCACCAAAATCTAACTGATAGCTAGAGTGTAGGGTGGTCAAAGTGACTCATCCCTAACTACAATGAACTGATTCAGTACACCTCGTAGAGGCCATTTAACTAATTTAATTACCTTAGGTAATAGTAAAAACATGATAATTACATCAATCATATCAATTACATCAGTAAAATATTGATTTCCCATAGGTAAAAATCAAATTTGGAGAAGAACAATGAAAAACTAGGCCAACTGTCAAATGGACAATGCCATCGTCAGACACACGATTTCCTTCCTTACTAGTGTCCAAATTGATCCCAGGATAGCTCATTGGAAATATTATCTAGTCTAGTTTCCAAATATGCCTTCCTTTTTCAAAATGGGCTTGATTTGACCCTCCAAAACCGCATTCGCTAAAGACTGGTCAAAAAGTACAGAATGAGGGTGTAGAAAGGAAGTGTGATTTTGCAGGAAACTTTTGGAGGTCTTCCAAAATTCCAAATTGATTTCATGATGTCTCATTAGAAATATGTTTCTGTATAGTTATCATTTTATTCATCAAGAAAGTCATTTGGACACTCCAGCTGGGATAAAAATTGATGCTCCCAAGGTCACTCTAGAAGTGCAACAACTCTCTTATAGCAATTGTATTTTTGACATTTCTCCAAACCATAACACCTATGTAAAACATTAAGGAGGTGTTTCATCCTTTGGCTATTATGGATAAAAACCTCTCTCTCTTTAGTAAAATTCATCTCTATTTTGTTGGAAACACACTTTGAAGCAAAACTGGCCCTATGTGTGGCAAATGATTTGTCCCTTGGAATGACTTCTTGAAAAATGATGGAGACATGATGTTTATGAGTTGGAATGGCCTCATACTTGCTAAAATGACCTCCCTTAGGCCTCCTCCACTCAGATGTCTCTGATTCCATAGCCAACCCTAGCTCAGTGGGAGAGGAATTAGGGTTTAGTGTAGGCAAAACAGGGGATTTGGGAAATTTATAGGAATGAAGGGAAATAAAGGGATAGGGGGTTTCTAAATTCTTAGGAAACTTTTTGGATGTAGGGAGGGATGTTATTAAGTAAGGGAAACTACAATTTTAAGGATTTAGAGAGGGAAAGGGTTCCAAAAGGGCGAAACATAGACCTAGCCTAGAAAAGTGTCAGAAGCGTAGCAATAGGCTAGGGTTTGTAGAAAAATGATGATTTTGAGGGATAGGAGTGATGGGAGCTGTTTAGGAAGGTATATTAAGGATAGGGGAAGGTTCAAGAGCATTAGGATACAAGTGTTTTTGATGATTTAACCATGGAGGTCATGAAACGAAGAAAAATGTCCTCAAAACCCCATGAGAGAGAAATGAGAGGAATGGGCATGGGAAAAGGTCAAGGGAGTTTAACAGAGTGTAGGCGAGTGAGGTTTTTTGAATAATGCTACCAACAGTGGGTAAATTTTTCAATGAAGACTTAGGTGGAATGACAAAAATTTCTGAGCGAGACCCTAAAATGTATATGAAAAGAGGAGTTTTGATCACTGATGGTAGTATGGAAATACTGACACTAACAGGTTGGAAGAGCGAAATCCATGCATTCACATTCACTAGGGTGAACTATGTTTGCCCACTCCAAGCCAGAAAATGCGTTGACAAAGGTTTTCTACATGTGATTTACGCTGAAACTCTTCTTAAAAAATGTTATTTATCATAGAAGCCTCAATTCAACAAATAAAATGCCTATCGACATAATTACTAGACTCTTCTCTCTTTTAAAGTTTGACAATTGTGGTCCAACGACTATCTTCAAGTGTATATAAAAATACACCAAGGTGTGAAGAAGAAAAAAAGAAGATCCAAATATGGATCTATATGCCCAAGATACAGGTCTAAATTATTGACATATTCCTCAAGTATATACAAGGTTGAATGCTCTGAGGTAGTTGAAGAATGGGAAGTATATACTATGCAATATGATGTTATATTTTGACTATATACTAATCACATGAAGGTGGTAGAGGAGTTTCCATGATATGGATTAAATTTTTTGTCTCTTGTACTAGAGTCTATGAATAATAAATTTTATTTTCTGAAGGTTTTTTTGGGAAAAATATGTAAAAAAAAACATTGTTGATATGGAAGTTGTTTACACTTTTGTTATTTGGATTTAGTGGAATATTCATGTTCTTTCTTGGTTGATTATAGGATTGATGTTGAGAAAACAATGCCAGGGTTCCCCTTTAGAGAACAAGAAAATCACACACAATTTCAGTAGCCAAATACTCATAATTTTTCTCTTGAGTATCCTCAACCAAGTTTCTATAATAGAGAAGAATATTATTGCACTCCTGCACACAAGTTTGTAATATTATCTAGGAAAATATTTGGAAGTGGATGTTTTGAAACCCTACATAACAACCATTTGAATGTCACTTCACATGGAGAGCTATTTGAAAATGAGATGAAGAGGGAAATCTTTGCTTCCATCAGACAAATTCTTGATAACTTTATACAATCTTAACTAGAATATTAGTGCTTCTAAGAATGGTTGCACTACAACTATTGGATTCAAGGGGGTACTTAATCAGGATGCCATGGAATATAATAAGGAAGAATTGGCATACATTAAATAAAGGGGCTTTCAATAATCTTCCTTTTTAGGTGTAACATTTTGAGGAGATATATATCCATCCTAGCCAATGTGTTTGACAAGGAGGAAAAACTTCTAAATGACACATGTCAAGCATGTCATGTGTATTCCAAATTTGAGGTAGAAATTTTGGCAAGATATATGCCATTTGTAAATGTGCCTTCTCTACCTACATACTTGTGCAAGATACAAAAGACAATAGATGATGCATTTTCCTTGTTTAAAATAAATTTTCACACTGTAATTTATTATGAAGAAATAAACAAGCTAAATAAATTTTTGGAGATCCTAAAATTTCTTGGTCTAAAGCCAAGGAAAATTACAAGTAGTCATATGACAATCCACACTAAACCTCTTTCCAAGAATGACCATAACTACAAATATGTTAATAAGTGATTACCAAGCATGGAGTTTGAAGTGTCTTTTGCATGATCCTTAGTTTAGAGGAAGATATGATGTATAATAAAAATGACTAGAAGGGCATATTTGACTACCATACCACTCTGAGTTGCATGGAAACATGAATATTGAAGGTCCAATCATTATCTTTTCACTACGAAATATTCATCATACACAGTGTAGATAAAAATTTTGTCGATACTTGCATCTCAACCCTAGTGTGGAAATATGCAGGTTACATTGCCATTCAATTCCGTACTGATGATTGATGAGTGGCAACTTCATGGTTCTATATAGGTTGAAATTTCATATGAGGCAATGGGGAAATGATATATGTTGAAAAGATATGAAATAAATACTCAAGTCTTTGATGCCATTTTACATGGAAATAAACATTAAATTCATCTATTCTCCTAATAGGAAATTAACCACATTGAATGATAATGGAAGGAAAATTACATTTCCTAACTTGGCTCAAAGAAAAACACAGCGAGGTAGAGGAGTCACAACATGCAAGTATAATTTGGAAAATGGGATATCAAACCAGAAAACCTTTTTGTCAATAGTGATGGAATAGTTAAGACTTCTAACTTCAATGTTAGCAAGGTGTTTGAGAGAAACAATGATGAGCTTTGAAGGTCTCTTAGTGCTCCTATTTGTACTACACCGAAGTGTTCCTTAGGCTTGACACATCATTGTTGATGTGTGGGAATTGGATGGGACATTATACTACATGGTGTTGGCTTCTTATGGCATTAAAACTAGTTTTGGGAATGGATACATAAAAGGTGAGGAGCCATTGAACACTTTGAAGTTTTAGTATTGCATTGAAGACATAGAAGGAAAAGAAATGCTAGACACCTTAAGCAAGATACTTGAAAATAAATATAATAAGATGCTTGATTCAAATGTCCTTGGGAAGCATAAATGTCAGGGGGAGAAGTCCTAAGTGATAGAAAATGAGGAACACCTATTAGGAAGTGTTGAAATGATGCAGATAGGGGAAACACCCTTTTCTATTGATGTCAAATGGGGAGAGAATGTAGACAGGGGGAGAAGATGACCTAAAATATGGAGAGAATGAAGATAGGGGCGTAGTTATTAGTAGAGGTTAGTATCAAAGTTTTTCCATCAATAACAAAGGGGGAGATTGTTGAAAAAGGTTATTATTAATGTCAAAGGTAGTCCAAATGAAAGAGAAAGTTACACAAAAAAATATCATATTTCAAGACCTTTCCAACAATATATGGCATGCCTCCTAACAGCTCAAGGTTAAGGAGAATTATATTTTATAATATCCTATTATGTGCACAAGCTTTGCACAATTCAACCTAACTTAGATGCCCAAAACATTATAAATAAGAGTTACGTAGAGGATTTTAGCACTCAGCTCAAGCATCTAATTTAGATCTAATCTTGGAGAGGAAGAGGAGAAAAATTAAGCCAATAAAAGGAGAGGATAAACCAAGAAGAAGAATTCGCTCCTCCTAACTGAGCTTTAGGAGGATCTATTTAGAACTGTTTTGGGGACAATTTTTAGAGTTTTTCAAACTTGTTTCTTTGTGCTTTGAGGAAGACTTGAACATGCCAAAATAAAATCTTGTTATAGGTTTGAGGAGATCGAGGCATCTTTAAGGTGGACTGTGCACTCTAAAATGTTGTGGAGGGCAAGGCTCTTAGCTTTGATTTCAAGGCTGCAAATTTTTATAGAGACATAAAGGGTTTGTCATTTTAGTCATCGACGACTCTCATCCAAATCTTGAGAGGATATTACTTCACATTATTTGGAGACATCATAAATTGGTCAAACCATTTTCTAGCAATATCTAACATGAGCAATCTTCAAAGAGACTACACGTTTTTAAAAGTATATCCACGTAATCTTTGCAAATAGCTTTGAAAAATTGTTTGAAAAGGATCAAATACCTAAAATTATTAGAGATACTCCATGACAATCTATAATGAAATTTATTTAATTCTTCCTCCCTAACTAAAAATTGAGGATGGATTTCTTCTTACATATCTACTCTCGCTATACTTTATGGTTCTTAGTGATCATATAATTTTGAGGACTAGGTCACATGTATTTTTTTATTAGGCACTGAAACATGTATAACCACTCCATCTACTAAGCTTCTAATTGCTAAAGGTGATGGCTCCAATAGAATGTTGTTCACCTTGTGCCAACAAAGGAGTGGCAGAGAATAAATTCCTAGAAGAAATGATATGAATAAGGCTATGTGGAAGAAGATATACTTGGAGGAGAGTGCGTATGGATGGACAAAGTTGTGTGGATAAATAGTGAAAGACCAATATACTAAAATATTAACATGTGACCAATATAGTAGAAGATCAGTTTTGTGGAGAAGTTAAGGAGAAATGTGAAGCTTGTTGTTGAATAGTTTGACCATGGTAGGCCATTGAAGAAAGGAAAACAAGAATTGTTTTGATAGGTCCAAGGAAAAAAATGAAGAAGTATGTTGGTTCCTACTAATTTGTTAAATTGGTGCTGAACTACAGGATTGGAGTCTAGGCCTATATGTTGGTTCCTATAAATTTTTTAAGTTGGTGCTCAACTTGGAGACTGGAGTCTCCTGTATATCAATGCCTACAAAAGTGGTAAGTTGGTGCTTACTTTATATAAGGAAGTTGACAAAATATTTACAAAGAAATATTGTGTCAGTGTCTCTTATATATAGATCCATGTTTCATGATTTATATGTATCAAATGTCTTAAAAGTTGAAAATTACTAATATCAAAAAAATAATGATTCACCCCCTCTCTTAGTATTTCCTGCAAAAATATGCACAATTTTGTTATGCACTCCATTCAGTACCCTAAGAGAACTCAAAATAAACTTTGATTTAAAATTGAGATTTGTATCCTTTTCAAATTGCATACACCCATGTTCAATATACTAGAATCTCTAAGACATGTGACAAGGTGTTTCACATTGTGTTGTCATTGACGCCAAAGGAAAATTTGTATGAGACAACAACAACATCATTTATAGATCATAGGAAGAAATATGATATCTACGCATCTTGCATACCTTCATTAGGTTAATTCCAAGGAAGCTTAAAATTTATTGAGTTTTTTAATAAGATATGAATCCTTGGTGATCTTATAAACAACATGATTATATAGGTCTCAACGATACCTTTCTAATGGTATATCCCACTCTAGAAAAATCCTTGTAGATGCAAGTTATGGCCATTTGAAAATTAGCATTAGTTGGAGGTCCAAAGTATAAGAAAAAAAACCCAATTTATTGATATGTTAAAGAGTGCGCACCTTTCAAACGCATCCAAGGCTCATCGACTAGGTCAATGCAAGATTTCAATTGAACTTGCATGAATTTTAAGATGTTAAAGAACATAGTCCTTTTCACTAATCAAATTACTCCAAAAACCATGAGAAAGTGGATGGTGGATGATGTCACAAGTTTCATGACATTCAAAACATCCTATAGAGCCAATAAATAGTTGATACATAGGTGGTAGATCTAAGTGGACATAAAAGACATGTGGCATACATTTGTTGGTCAATAGTGAGGATGTCAACCCACATGACATGTCAGTAGCTGACATCAACATGATGGTGTGGCACCACTAGGGTCTTCTAGGTGGCAAGAAAATTTTGAAAGTTTTCATTGGTGGAAATTCCAAAAACAGGTGACACATGCCACCCCTCATGGGCTGCCATGTGGAATGATGATGTCATTTGAAATTATCATGTAGGAAACCAATGACTCCCCAAGACAAAGTCACATGGGATAATGATGTGGTCACATGAGATGAAGTTGAGAAGTATGAATATGGCACAAATAATGTCATTTGAAACAATCATATTGCATGAATTTTAATGGAATAATATGAGAACTTTGGGCATGGGTAAGGTCATGTGAGTAAGGTCATATGAATCTAACTGAAATGAACATTGACTTGACTCCATAATCTTAAGCATGATCAATGTTTCCATGGTCGGCTTACCTCAAGCCCCATGATGAATCTGTTAATATAAATATAGGGGCTCGATCATCATTGAAACATATACTCGATCATGTTAAGACATAAGAAGTTGATACAGTTCTTGAGTGAGGCTAGGGATTTTGGTTCAAGTTTTATTGTTTTGGTTCGCTCTAAGCATGAAATAATTACAATAAATGGTTCCATTGATCTTATTATAGTCAAATCATCAATATAAATCATACCTTTGAACTCGGTGCAACTGGAAAGGTGGCTTCAACAATAATTTATTTTTATGCCTTTGAAAGTCTAGTTTTGGTTTCAGCTCAATTCTGTGGACGCAAACTCCAACTTTGGTGATACCTTAGATACATTTGGTAGAAATGTCACAAAGGAAATACACTTGGTGATTATGTAGTGAAAGATATAGAGGAGAGATTGGTGGTGATTTTGGCATGATCTCTATTTGTAACAACAACCAGTGTTGGCATGGGATTGGAGGTGTCAGGTCTGGCTATGATTGATTTGGCCATGACGACTAAGTTGGGTGTGCACTGGCGAGTAGAGAAATACAATTGGACTCATATTAAATAACAAATTTGTTCAAAGGGATATTCACCACGAGTTTGATCCATGACCCATATGGAATAAAATTTATAACAAAGTTAGGCTGAGAGCATGGTATAGCAAGCTCCATCAGATAGCATGATTGTTATGGGATTATTATTGGCAATCCAAGGTCATAGGTTCGAGTCTCAGTGGTGAAAAGATCATTATTATTTTATTTATTTTAATAGGCTTCATTCTATTGCACTAATTTGTTTTTTGTAAGCTCGACAGGACTACATCTTATCATGTCCAATATATCACCTAAATTGGGGCAAGGAATTGAACTAGTGACTTCACATCAAGGAGTGTCTTAATAGAGAAATTGATCATCGTCTATCCAAGACCCCGTGGACCATCCTGTTGCATTATTAACAACATGACAGTGTACAATTTTTTAGCACCAATGCTAGAAAGTGTCACTTTATAGAAGCACAACCAAAAAAAGGAAATTTGTAGAGAATTTAATTTAATGCATTGTTTTGTATGGTTTTTATGGGTTTGTTTAGTTCATTATTGGTCCAAATTGGATTTTGGAAGAAGATCCAATATTAAGGCTCTGAGGTGGATGAATTCAAAGGCATCAAAAGCCTTGTTGGCATATTTTTGGTGACCATAATCTTAATTATATGGTTTTGAGGGTTTAAGAGTTAGTCATAGTGGTTTTGGATAATGGTGAGAAAATTTCCAAGGCGTTTGTGTGACAAGATTGATGAACTAGCCGGAATAGAGTATGGATAGAAGTATGATAGCCAATGATAGTGATTGATATGATGGTTTGTGGTAGTGATTGTATTGAAATTGTTTGCAAGTTCAATAAAAATAATTGTAGTGACAATGTGTACAGGTTGTGATGATGGTGATACTATGTATATGTTATAATGGTGGTAAAAATGAATGTAGGTTGTGATTATTTTATTTATTAACAAATAAATATAGAAGACGATTTTGGATCTAGTTTGAAATATTTTGGAAAAAGGTCCACAAGGAGTTGAAGAAGGAGGTGGGTGCCTCGACTAAGGTTAGATCCTCAATCAGGTTGGACCTTAGAGAAAGTTGAAGCTTGCTCATCATGGAGGTTGGTGCCTCAATCAAGATGGATCCTAGAACAAGTTTGATCTTTCTGATTATCAAGGTTGGTGCCTCAATCATGTTTTAGACTACTACAAGTGGTAACTTGCATTTGGAGTGGTTTCCTCCAAGAGGTCGAAGCTTGCAAATTATTGTAATAAATTGAACCATATGAAGATGAAGAATTTATGGTTTTCTCTTGTATGTGTTTTCATGTAAAAGATTGTGTATCTTTGATGCGATGGCCTCTTGATTAACTGTTGACATGAGTATATTTTTATGATGAATTGTTATGTTTATTGATATATTGCAAGGGTTATTATTGGTTGCTACATTGCTAATTGATGACAAGTTGTGAATTGGTAATATAGCTGACACATTGATTCACCCCTCGCCTTCTGAGTTTGCTCTCGGTTCTAGCAAGTGGAATCTGTGTAGGTCATCTTTAGGAATACTTAACTACTGGAAGATGGATCCATGGAATGATGGCAGTAGGGATTTAGATGCGAACTTCATTATGATCTCAGAACTTGAGCTGGAGGAGTTTAAAATAAAATGTGAAATCTTGAAAAAGAAACTTGATGAGGTTAAGAAGCAGCTGGGTGAAATAGAAAAGAATATAAAAAAGACGAATGGCACAATCATATATCTCAAGGAAGAAGTAGTTGTAGCAAGGAAATCAACTAAGGTAATTTAATGATCTAGGTGGATATTGGTGGCCACAGGTCTATTCCACTTGGTCCCCCACCATTGTTTCTTTCAGTTTCCTTAATTGTAGCACAATTTACTATTTTTGATAGTTTTTCGAGTCCTAAACTTTCACAGCCATTTTGAAGACCTAAACAATGTTGTTTTGGAAAACAGGAAAACCTGAAAATAGCAATAGGGGTTTACAATCGAAAGTTGTATTTCTCGAATAGATATTTCTAACAAGATATCATACACATCAAACAGAGGTCATATGCCAAATTTACGACCTCGAGAAGTTGATGTACCAATTTACCCCAATTGGTCCCATAAACTTTTGGCGCTTCATCTCCAAGGGTTAGATTTTTGGATGTTTAGGGTTCTCTATTATTTCTCAATAATAAATAGGTCTTTGAGCATCATTGTAACATATTTCATAAGGCATGTAGCCACCACATTATTCTCATAGGTAAGCTACCATCACTTGAGATAGTTTATTTCCATCCTGCATGCAAACCATTTTTAGTACTTTGTTATTAATGAATTGAGGTTTTGTTTTTTTTGTATCTCTATGTTCTATTTATATATGTATTTCATTTTGTTCCTTCATAAATATGGATCAGTGGTATCAGAGTGGTCAACTTTTTATCTATTTTTCTGTGCATGTCCCCAATGAATTTGAGGTATAAGGAGTTGAGACTTGAACTAGTTGAGCCTTTGCAAGACTGTCCCCACTGACAAACCTCCCATGGAAGGAGAAAATAAATATGAGGGATATGATACCTTATCAAACTATTGCTAGAAGAATCCATCGAGCGAAAAAGGAATGAGATGATGAACAAATTTTCCCATATCCTTTGGAGGATGCCAATTGACGATGCATCTTCATCCAATAGTGAGTTCGTAGGTGTCGCCCCCTTCAAGGTACAAGTAAACTTCAATATCTCTATATTAGAAGGTCAAATAGATGTAGATGTTGTTTGAATCTATTGGAAGGTTATTTTTCGGTCCATAGTTTCTCTAATAGGGAAAATATTACTTTTTCATTTCTTAAGGCCACCCCCCATGTGAAGGAATGATGGGAAACTTACTATGAGAAAAGGGTTGAGGAACCCTGATTTTTTATATTTGTCCCCTCTTGGAACTCTTTTCAAGACAGTGTCAAGGAATAATATTACCCCGTGGGGAGGAACGAGGAAAATTACATAGAATGGACCAAACTATGGCAACAAAGGGACCAAGATGTTCATGAGTTCACAAATATTTCTCATACTCTAGGCACAAAGTTGGGTATCAGATACCCTGAAAAACATCTGGTGCTCAAGTACCATAGGTGTTTGCACAAATACATTCAGGAATAAATGGATTTCTTGGACATCTCCTCACTTGGTGCAGCATATCGATACACTACCTTAAACAAAAGAATGTGAATTTGGATTTGTGAATCAAAAGCAGGGCTAGAGTGCCCCCAAACCACATAAAATTGGAAAAAGCTAAGGTGGAGTGGCCTAGGACAACCCATCGAAGCCACAAGCAAAGAATGGCACCATGAAGATGAAGAAGGACATAGGAAAGTGGTGTGAGTTCCACAATAACCCCACTCACAACACAAATGAGTGTTGCACCAAGAAATCATTGGTGGTTGAGCTGAAAGCTTTAGAGTCTGATGCATGTTATGATTCTAAGCTTGAACCCGGCAAGAGGAATGACAAGGGGAAGTATATTATTGATGCGGAACATAGTGCCACCGTTGCAACCATCAATATCCAGAAGATTTAGCTTGAATATTGAGAGGCGGGGACCATCTCTTCCACTCACATATGTGGGGGAAGGAGTCTCTGCTATGGTATATTATCGACAGCAGGAGCCAAAAGAACCTCATTTCAGTCAAGTTTGTGAAGCAGTTGGGCCTACTGCCCACACTACACTCATTCATACACCATCACGTGGCTACACCAAGGATGAGATATCCATGTCAACTAGCAGTGTCACCTTCCCTAAAACATCAAACCCTTCACAAACGAGGTACTGTGTGATATTTGCCTCTTAACGTTTGATATGTGTTATTAGGACAACCATACTTGTGGAAGTGTCATGATGTATATGAGTTCAAGGCTCGCACTGTTATTATTACTTTGGGCAATAAGTTATATAGGATACCAAAGGTAGCCCCGCCTACAACCATCTCTTTGATCTCTACTAATCAATGTAGTAAGATCATCTCTGAGACCAAGAAATTTGTTTTCTTTATAATTTTCTCTCAAAGCAAGGGGAAGATAGTGGGCACATCCATGGTCGCCATGAAGGGTTCCCAAGTGCAACAAAAGCAAGTGGATAAGGTCGTGGAAGAATATAGGGACATCTTCTCCTCACCCACAAGGGTACCTTTTCACTGTCAGGTCAAGTATTCGATCAATATGACTCCCAGAGGACCTCTACCCAATGGGTTGATATATTTCCCATCCATTCTAGAAAATGAAGAAATCAAGAGGAAGATCGAGGAGTTGTTGCAAAAAGGGCACATCTGACCAAGTTCCTCACCTTGTGGTAGCTCAATTGTACTTTTACAGAAGAGAGATTGATCCAGATTTATACAGGAACACAACAAATTATATAGATAACCATACACACAGATATGCAGTGGCGATAATACTTCATTTCATTATTGTAAAATATTGAAATATGCTTACAAATAGAAATGGAAATAAACCAGCTAGGGGGATGGTAGCTTATCTCTGAGAAGAGATGTGGCAGCTACATGCCTCTAAACTTTGTTAGAATGAGGCTCAAAGGCCTATTTATTGTTGAGAAACAATGGAAAATCATAAACATCCAAAAACCTAACCCTAGAAGATGAAACACCAAACTCTGGGCCCCATTTTGGGTGAATTGGTACATCAACTTCCCAGGGTCATAACTTTGGTATACAATCTCCATCTGATGCACACAATAGCTCGTTAGAAAGATATATCCAAGGAATACAACTTTTGGAAGCGAAAGATTGGCCCATGGACTAATGTTGCTCCTATATTTCCTAAAAAACGTCGTTTAGGGCCTCAAAAATGGCTCTGTAAGTTCAGGACCCAAAAAACTGCTAAAAATAGTAAATTGTACTACAAATAAGGAAATTGCAAAACTGATAGAGATAGCTATGGGGGTCCAAGTGGGATAGGTGGGTGGCCACCAACATCCACCTGGATCATTCCTCCCCCCTTAGGAAGCAATGGTCCCCATTGCGTTGAGTTCCTCCATTTGCTGAACTTGGTCCCTGGTGAGCTGTTCTGCAATTTATGATGTGTTCAGTTTTGGTGGGAAGCATGGCCGAGGGTGTTCCACATTGAAAACTCAATGCAGGCGAAGGAATGGAGAAATTCTATGCTCCAAAGAATTGTTTCCCACAGCCTTGGCACTGGTGTAAGGACCATGTCAGAGTGGTCGGAGCTTCTAATGGGTTCTTGTAAAGCATTCTTTCTGCAGATGCAACCATACTTTGTTTCCCACATGAAACTTGTGTGGTACCCCTGTGGGTGAGGAGAAGTTTCTCCTATGTTCTTTCATGACCATATCCTTTTGCTATTACTGTTGTGTGGAGGAACCCTTCACGGGGTTCATGGATGTGGTGACGATCTTCCCCTTACTTAGGGAGTGAACCAGCTAGAAAATGAATTTCCTAGTCTGGGAGATGAGCTTGCTGCCTTTCTTGGTAGTGATCAAATAGGTGGTGGTAGGTGGGGCTAACTCTGGTATCCTGTATAATGAATTACCCAAGGAAATAATGACAACGCAAGACCTTGACTCATACACAACATGTCGCTTCCATAAGTATGGTTGGCCTAATAGTACATCACAAACATCAAGAGGTTCAACATCATAGAATACCTCATTTGTGAAGGGCTTGATGCTGTAGGGAAGGCAGCACTGCTGGCAGACTCAGAGATCTTGTCCTTGATGAAGTCACCCACTACTGTACCGTTGCGGGTGTGGTGTAGTTGGTAGGCCCAAATGCTTCACAACCTCTACTGAAATGAGGTTCTTTTGGCTCCCATTGTCAACAATGAATTGCAGTGGTGAACCCTTCACCCACATATATGAGTGGAAAAGACGTTCCCCCTCCTCTCGATCTTCGGGCTCATTCTTCTGGATCTTAGCAGTGGCAACAGTGGCACTGGGCTCAGTGCCAATGATCTGCTTCCCTTTGCCATTCCCCTTGTTGGGTTCTGACTCAGGGTCGGAACATGCATATGATTCGAAAGCCTTCAACTCAGCCACCAACAATTGCTTGGTCCGACACTCACTTGTGTTGTGCATGGGGCTCTTGTGGAACTCACGCCACTTTCCTGTGTCCTTCTTCGACTTTGTGGTGTTGTTCTTTTCTTGTAGCTTCAACAGGTTGTCTTGGGTTGCCCCGTCTTGGATTTTTCCTTGGTTATGAGATTTGGGGAAGCCTTTCCCTTACTTCAGATTCGTAGATCCAAAGTCTCGCTTCTTCTGTTTAAACTTCTACTCGATTTTGATAGCATATCGTTACATCGTGCTGAGCGAGGAGATGTTCAGGTATTCCATCTCTTCCTAGTTGTACCTGTGTAGGCAGTCGTCGTATTTGAGTACCAAATGTAGCTCAGAATCCTTGATACCCAATTGTGTGTGAATGGTATGAAAAATGTTTGTGAACTCTGGCACATCTTGGCCCTTCCCTACCGCAGCGTGGTCCACTTTATGTATTTGTCCTCATAGCTTTTGATAGGGTAATACTGCTCCTTGATGGCATCCCAGAATGAATTCCAAGTGGGTGCGGCTGAAAATAGTAAGCCCGTACTTTCATCCTTCTACTCGCAGTAGGTTTCCCACTAGTCCTTGAAATGGGGGGCTACTTTGAGAAGAGTGAAAATAATCTTTTCCCGACTGGAAAAATCACGAACAAAAAAATACCCATCGAGCATGTTTAACCATTTATCTACGACATCTACATCTATATGACCCTCAAAGATGGGGATTTCAAAATTAACTTGTACCTTAAAGGGTGTGGTGTTTCCAGAGTAGTCGCTAGAAGCTCATGCGTCGCCTCTGGGTAGCCGCTAAAGGATCTGGGCAAAGCTATCCATCATCGTGTTCCTTTGTCACCTGAGTGCTTCTTCGAGCAAGATTTTGATAGGATCTCCTACCCCCTTTTCTTTCTTTTCATCCACCATGGGAGGCCTTCGGGATTTGCGAGACTGGTTTTACAAAGGTTCGACTAGTTCAAGCCCTAACTCCTTATATCACGACCTCATTGGGGATGTGCAAAGAAAAATAGAGAAAAAGCAGACCCCTCTGATACCACTGATCCAGATTTATATAGGAACGCAACAAATGTTAGGTGTGGAGCCTGATTATCTTTTGTATTCAAAGGTATCGCCGCATTGGACCCCATTTTGAAATGGGGAGGCAACGCTGCCCATAAAATATTCGCTACAGGGGGTTCCAGGGGGGGTGGCTGCGACCTTTTAGGAACCCCACCTAGCGGGGGGATCGGGGGTAGCACCCCCGAAGCTAAGAATAGACGTAAAATTTTCTTGTGAAATGTCGTAATTTTCTAGTCAATCCCGGTTTTTCATTAGGCAGATGATCGACTGTAGAAGTTATGTTTAGTTTAGGGTTTTTTTCCCTAGAAGGCAACCCCTCTCTATATATGAGGGAATTGTATTGCATCTAAGTATATCAGTATTCTAAGTGAGGAAATGAGAGGAGATTGAGAGTGAAGAGGGAGTTACAGCAGATCTACTGTAGGTTGTATCTCTTCAGTTTGTTGGATAATATAATAAAAGAAGGACTAGTTGTTTCTCTGTGGACGTTGCCCAAACTGGGTGAACCACGTATATTTGTGTCTCTCTTGTTTTATGTGTTTTCTGTGTTTATATTTCTGCAATATTTTATGTGTTCCATTGCTCTATAATATATAATTTTCTAACAACGGGTATCAGAGCCGAAGGTCTATTTGGCTGATAAACTCACAGGAGAGAAGGGTTCCTGGTTCAAGTGGGAGTAATGGCGGAAGATGGTAGGTTTAGGGTCGAAAAATTCAACAGCCAAAACTACCAGCTGTGGAAGATGCAGATGGAAGATTATCTATTTCAGAGAGATTTGTACCTACCATTGAGCAGAAAGACAGAAGCCAACGAGTATGGCAGACACAGAATGGAATATTCTCGACAGAAAGACACTTGGAACAATATGGCTGTGCCTAGCGGCGTCGGTAGCATTTAATATTTCAAAGGAAACGACAACAGAGGGTTTAATGTCAACATTGGCCAAACTATATGAAAAACCCTCAACCTCAAATAAGGTATTTCTTATGAAGTGTTTATTTAATATGAAGATTTCAGAGGGTGGATTTGTTGCTGATCATTTAAATGATTTTAATACAGTTACAAAACAGTTAAGTTCTGTAGGGGTAACTTTTGATGATGAAATTAGGGCTCTTTTATTTCTGTGCTCATTGCTAGAAAGTTGGAATGGTTTAGTTATGGCCATGAGTAACTCTGTCTTTGGATCTAGTACTTTAAAGTTTGATGATGTTGTCAGTGCAATCCTTAGTGAGGAAATGTGATGGAAAAGCTTCGATAAGACATCAAGTAATGCTTTGATTGCAGAGACTAGGGGAAGAAAAATGGAAAGAGGAAAGAGCCTAGGATATCGTAATAAGTCAAGAAAAGACAGATCCAAGTCCAAATTGGGGATAGTGTGCTGGAAATGTAGGAAGAAAGGACACCTGAAGAAAGAGTACAAGTCTCAAAAGGGAAAAGAAGGAGACGCGTAGCAAGAAACTAACCATGAAGCAAATGTAATAGGTGATGTGTTGCAAGATGCTTTGATTTTTTCATTAGAAAATACTATTGATGCCTGGGTGGTAGATTCAGGGGCCTCATTCCATGCCACACCTGATAAGAAACATTTTCATGATTATGTTCAAGGAGATTTTGGACAGGTTTGATTGGGTGATGATAAACCCTATAAAATCTTTGGAATGGGTACAATTTTCGTAAAACAGTAGAATGGAAATCAATGGCTATTGAAGGAGGTAAGACATGTTCTAGATCTGAAGAAAAATCTGATTTCAACAGGGCAGTTGGGAGGTGAAGGTTGTGTAACTACTTTCACAGATAAAACCTAGAAGGTCACTAAGGGATCCCTAGTAATAGCGAAAGGAGGAAAGGTTGGTACATTGTATTTATGCAATGGTATTTCTAATTCTATTAATGCTTTAACCTCTACAGGAGAAGATACAACATTGTGGCATCATAGGATTGGGCATATGAGTGAGAAGGGGATGCAGATTCTTCACTCAAGAAATTTGTTGCTAGGTTTGAAGCATGTTGATTTAAAATTCTGTGAGAATTGTATTTATGGAAAACAGAAGAGAGTCAAATTCCTTAGAGTTGGGAAAGAAAAGAAGATCGAAAAATTAGATCTTGTGCATACAGATGTATGGGGACCTACTCAGGTATCATCTCTTGGTGGATCTCATTATTATGTTACTTTTATTGATGTTGCAACCAGAAAAACCTGGATTTATTACATTCGAAACAAATCTGATGTATCTGATACTTTCAAGAAATGGAAAGCTTTGGTTGAAAATGAGACAGGAAAAAGGTTGAAGTGTCTCAAATCAGACAATGGAGGTGAATATTGTAGAAAAGAGTTTGATAGGTACTGTTCAGAGAATGGAATTCGTAGAGAGAAGATAGTTTCATGAACACCATCAGAAAATGGTGTGTTAGAAAGGATGAACAGGACAATCATGGTGTGCAAAGTGCATGGGATTGCATGCAGGATTGCCTTTACAATTTTGGGCAGATGTTGTAGATATTGTTGTTTATCTAATAAATAAAGGGTCTTCAAGTTCCTTGGATGGTGGTATTCCAGAGGAGGCATGGACAGGTAAAAAGGTAAACTACTCTTTTTTAAAGACTTTTGGTTGTGAAGATTTTGTCCACATTAATAAAGAAAATAGAACAGAGCTTGCGGCAAAATCAAAGAAACGTACCTTTATTGGATATGGTGTTAATGATTTTGGTTATCGCTTATATGATTATGAAAATCACAAAATCATTAGGAGTAGAGATGTAATATTCAATGAAAGGTCTTGTATAAGGATCAACTATAAGAAAAGGAACAAGAAAAAGAAAACAGAGAATACTCAGTGCTTGACGAGATCACAGAAAAAGTGATGGTGCCTGAAAATCACAATGATCAATAACTAGAACAAAAACCACAACAACAAAAAGCACTTCAAACATCTGAAAGTGGTGTTAGAAGATCTACCAGGATGAGTAGACCCCCTGAACGATACTCTCCTTCATTATATTATGTATTTTTGACTGATTCTGGTGAACCAAAATGTTATGAAGAAGAAGTGCAGGTACAAACCAGGAAGAAGTGGGAGCAGGCCATGAAAGAAGAGATGGACTCCTTAGCACATAATCAGACTTGGGACTTAGTCAGGTTTCCTGCAGGTAAAACAACATTGTAGAATAAATGGGTTTAGAAGTTGAAGGAAGAAGATGGAGGTAGAAAAAGGTATAAAGCTAGACTTGTGGTGAAAGGGTTTGCATAGAAAAAGGGTATAGACTTTGATGAGATATTTTCTCCTATTGTGAAAATGACTTCAATTAGAACTATTGTAAGTCTAGTAGCAGTTGAAGATTTTCATATTGAGCAGTTAGATGTAAAGACAACCTTTCTCTATGGGGATTTGGAGGAAGAGATATATATGCAGTAGCCACAAGGATATGAGGTAAAAGGGAAGGAGAAACTAGTGTGCAGGTTGAAGAAGAGCTTGTATGGCTTAAAACAGGCTCCAAGGCAGTGGTATCTAAAATTTGACAGGTTTATGTTTGAACAAGGTTATACTAGATGTCACTCTAATCATTGTGTTTATCTCAAAAGGCAAAATGATGGCAGCTATATTATATTGTTATTGTATGTAGATGAAATGCTTGTTTCAGGTTCTAACATGCAGGAAATAAATGTGCTCAAAAGGAAATTGGCGATCTCATTTGCAATGAAGGATTTGGGTGCTGCAAAAAAAATCCTTTGTATGAGAATAACTAGAGATCAGAAGAATCGAAAATTAACATTGTCTCAAAGTGAGTACCTAGAAAAGGTGTTGAAAAGGTTTAATATACAGAATGCAAAACCAGTTAGTATACCTTTGGCTAGCCATTTCAAATTAAGTAAGGAGGCGTGTCCCAAGACTCAAGAAGAAATGGCTCATATGTCTAAAGTTCCATATGCATCAACAGTTGGAAGCTTAATGTATGCAATGGTATGCACAATTCTTGATATTGCACATGCAGTGGGAGTTTTAAGCAGGTACATGAATGATCCAAGAAAAGAACATTGGATGGTAGTGAAGTGGATTCTCAGGTATTTGAGAGGTACCACAAATCAAGCATTATGCTTTGGTGGTTCAAACATTGCTCTACAAGGATATGTTGATGCAGATATGGCGGGTGATAGAGATAAAATGAGAAGCACAACAAGGTATGTGATAAATGTAGGTGGAACAACTGTCGGTTGGGTTTCAAAACTGCAAAGTGTTGTTACACTCTCAACAACAAAAGTAGAGTATGTTGCTGCTACAAAGGCTAGTAAAGAAATGATTTGGTTACAAAGGTTTCTGGATGAATTAGGTAAGAAGTAGGATTTGGGTAGGTTATACAGTGATAGCCAGAGTGCCATACATCTTGCAAAGAACTCTGCATTTCATTCCAAGACTAAGCATATACAGCTCAAGTACCATTTCATATGGTCAATGTTGGAAGATGGACAGTTGAAGCTGGAAAAGATACACACTAGCCAGAATCCTGCAGATATGTTAACAAAAGTTGTAACCAAGGATAAACTAAGAATCTACTTAGTTTCAATTGGTCTTCAAGTATGATGAAGAATATGAGAAACAACTAGGTCCAAAGTGGAGTCATTTTATAGCAAATGAAGCAACAGTGGAGTTGCTATAATCAGTCTCTAAGTGGGAGATTGTTGGCTGTGGAGCCTGATTATCTTATGTATTCAAAGGTATTGCCACATTGGACCCTAGTTCAAAATGGGGCGGCAACGCCACCCGTAAAATATTCCCTGCATGGGGGTCCAGGGGGGTAGCGCCCCCGAAATTAAGAATAGATGTAAAATTGTCTTGTAAAATGTTGTAATTTTCTAGTCAATTTGGGCTGTTCATTAGGCAGATGATCTGATGGTAGAAGTTATTTTTAGTTTAGGGTTTTTTGCCCTAGAAGGCAACCCCTCTCTATATATGAGGGAATTGTATTGCGTCTAAGTATATCGGTATTCTGAGTGGGGAAAGAGAGGAGATTGAGAGCGAAGAGGGAGTTATAGCTGATCTGATGTAGGTTGCATCTCTTCAGTTTGTTGGATAGTATAATAAAAGAAGGACTGGTTGTTTCTCCGAGGATAGAGCCAAAACTAGGTGAACCACATATATCTTTGTCTCTCTTATTTTATGTGTTTTCTGTGTTTATATTTCTGCAATATTTCTGTGTTCCATTGCTGTGTAATATATAATTTTCTAACAACAAATTACAGAGATAACCATAAATACAGATATGCAGTAGCGATAATACTTCATTTCATTACTATAAAGTAATGAAATATGCTTACAAATAGAAATGGAAATAAACCAGCTAGGGCGATAGTAGCTTCTCTATAAGAAGAGATGTGGCAGCTACATGCCTCTGAATTGTGTTACAATGAGGCTTGAAGGCCTATTTACTGTTGAGAAATAATGGAAAACCCTAAACATCCAAAAACCTAACCCTAGAAGATGAAACACCAAACTGTGGGCCCCGTTTCGGGTAAAATGGTACATTAACTTCTCGGGGTTGTAACTTTGGCATACGATCTCCATTTGACATGCACAATGGCTCGTTAGAAAGATCTATCTGAGGACTACAACTTTTGGAAGAGAAAAATCGGTCCATGGACTCATGTTGCTCCCAAATTAAAAAAAAAAAAAACATCGTTTAGAGCCTCAAAATAGCTCCAGAAGTTTAGGACCCAAAAAACTACTAAAAATATTAAATTGTGCTACAAATAAGGAAATTGAAAAACTGAGAGAGATAGTTGTGGGGGTCCAGGTGGGATAGGGGGTGGCCACCAACATCTACCTGGATCAGAGATGGAACCTGGAGGTTCTGCATTGATTATCAAGCATTAAAGAAAACCACTTTTAGGAACATATATCCAATCCCATATATTCATTACCTTATTAACCAACTCAAGGTAGCCAAGTATCTCAACAAGATCAATTTGAAGTATGGATATCATCTGGCACTAATAGAACAGATGTTTGTATGGAAGACCACCTTCAAATCCAAGGAGGGCATTTTTGAGTGGTTGGTCATGCATTTTAGGTTGACAAATTCCCTTGCAACTTTTATGAGGCTAATGGATGACATCTTTCAGCCCTTAACCAACTTTTTCATGGTTGTATATTAGGAAGACATCCTCATATTTAGTAAGAGTTAGGAAGAGCACCTGAAACTATGTGCCAAATTAGATAAATGCACCTTTGCATGAGTCAGGTCCAATATCTAGGCTACATCATTGATGAGAAATGTGAACATGTGGATCTGGATAAGGTCCAAGTCATTCAATATTGGCCAGTCGTGACCACTCTCACAAAGCTTCACCGCTTTTTTGGCCTTGCCAATTTTTATCAAAGATTTCTTGTTGGGATTCTCTCATATCACTAGGCCTCTAAGTCAGGTTACCAAGGGAAGAGAAAAAGAAAAGTGTTTATGGTCTGAGTCCCAATAGAAGGTGTCATTGAACTGAAGCACTACCTTTCTCTGCATATTTACTAACATTTTCAAACCTGCAATAACCATTTGAAATTGAGACAGAGGCTTCTGACTATGCTATTGGTGAAATTCTCACCCAACAAGGGAATGTAGTGGCATATCATAGTGAGACGCTTTCTAATACAATTAAGAAATACCCCACCTATGATAAATATATGTATTCTATTATGCAAACGTGCTGACAATAAAAGCATTACATTCTAAAGAAGGAGACAGTCATCCACACAGATCACCAGCCTCTTAAGTTTATCTAGACATAAGGGAAGTTTCAAAACAATTAGAATCAAAAGTGGTCTACATATCTACAACAATTCCACTTGAACATTAAATATAAGAAGGGAAACACCAACGATGTTTCATATTGCCTCAGTCAGCCCCCAGTTGCAACACTGACTATTGTTCTCAACTCTTGTAGCCATGAGATCTTTGGAGGGACACAATTGTACAAAAATGATCTAGAGTTTTCCACCACATACCAGATTCCAGTGGATGGAAAAAAAGTTCTAAATTTCCACCTCTAGGATGCATTATTATGCTACCAAGGCCACCTTTGTGTTCCTTCAAGCGAGCGTGCCAAGCTGAAATGGGGGGTGCACTATAGTCAAATTTTAGGATACTTTAGTGTGGGGAAAACTGTGGTCGTACTAAAAAAGTATTTTTATTGGTCAAAACTCCGACAGGGCATTAGGAAATATATCTGATCCTGCATCACCTGTGTCATCCCCAAGCCAACCATCAAGAAGCAAGGATTGTACACTCCTCTTCCTACTCCCATCTAGCCCTGAGAATCCATCTCCGTGAACTATCTATCAAGCCTCCCTTCTACCAAGCATGATAATGACTGTGTATTTGTTTTCATGGATAAATTTTCTAAGATTTCTATATTGGTGGCTTGTAAGAATAGTATCACAATAGAGGACACTTCCAAACTCTTCTTTAAACAAGTATGGGTATATTTTTGGATCCCACTAACCATTATATCAAATCGAGATAACAAGTTCATGAGCACATTCTAGTCAATCCTTTGGACATTATTAGAAAATAAGATCACCAAATCAACTTCATTCCATCCCCAGACTGATGGTCAGATAGAGGCCATCAATAGGATGATAGTGCACATACTATGCATGTACAAATCCAAGCATCCATGAACCTAGGATGAGAGCCTTCCTTATGTGAAAAAAAGTTATAACAAAGCTCTCCATATCTTGACTGGTTGCAATCCTCTTCAAGTGGGTCTAATATTTCAACCTTTGTGTCTGATTGGTGTTGCCATGCCTCATGCGACTACACATACATAATCCACACATGTACACTCTTAGCCTGATAAAGAAACTTGGTTTATTGAATGCATCTAACATATGTGCCAGCAGGTGCACAACATCTTAGATAACTCCAATTCCCAATATAAGCAATGACATGATCATCATCGAGTGCCACACAAGTTTCAGGTGGGCGACAAAGTTTGGTTGCATTTGCAAAAAGAATGCCTTACTAGAGCCCATAAAAAGCTCATACCACTCTTATATGGTCCTTACCCCATCACCAAGATTGCAGGAGACATTTATTTTGAGCTCAACATTCTCCCATTCCATGGCCTACACCCAGTTTTCAATGTGGACTGCCTTCAACCATACTTTCCACCATTATCGTACACATTAGACATTGTAGAACAAATAACACCAAAAAAGCTAAACCTAGACTGAATGGAACATGCCACAATTGATCGGATCATGGAAACGCAGATCAAGAACACTCACCAATAGAAGATCCAACTGTATCTGGTTGTCAAAGTTGGCTAACTCCTACACCAAAGAAAGTGGCTCACCAGGGACCAAGTTCAGCAAAAGTTTCCCCATCTCATGGAGGAAATCAACGCAATGGGGACCATTTCTTCTTGAGGGAGGAGGACTAATCTAGGTGGATATTAGTTTTTAACCTTATATTCCACTTGGACACCCACCATTGTTTCTTTTAGTCTCCTTAATTGTAGCACAATTTACTATTTTTGGCAGTTTTTTAGGTCGTGAACTTTCAAATAATTTTTGAGGCCGTAAACAACATTTTTTTTTTTAAATGGATAAACCCATAAATTTTGATAGGGGTTTGCAATCAAAATTTGTAGTCCTCAGATAGATATTTCTAATGAGGTGTCGTGCATGTCAAACAACGATTGTATGCCAAAGTTACGACCCCGGGAAGTTGATGTACCAATTTACCCCAACAAGGCCCACAATTTTTTGGTGCTTTATCTCCTAGGGTTAGGTTTTTGGATGTTTATGGTTTTTATTTTTTCTCAATAATAAATAGGCCTTAGATCCTCATTATAACATATTTCAGTAGGCATGTATCTGCCACACCTCATCTCACAGATAAGCTACCATTGCTTGAGCTAGATTATTTCCATTCCACGTGCAATCAATTTTCAGTATTTTGTTATTAATGAATTGAAGTTTTGTTTTTAATGTATCTCTCTTTAATATTTATATATGTATTTCATTTTGTTCCTTAATAAATCTGGATCATCCAGAAATATGTCCAAGCCAAGTTAAGTAGCAATAAGCAATACCCCATGTACGACACACCCTTCTATGGTTATTTCTCTCTATGTAATACATTTGGTTATAAGGAATTTAATTGTGATCATTCTATATGCCATTATTTTAAACACAGGACCATGAATCATAAAGTCACTCAAGAAGAAGAAAAGTGTCCACCTAAGACATGGAAAGAGAAAGAAGAAAAAATTAGCCTCATATTGTATACTCAAAAGGAAATAGATGTATGGTATGTCAATAGTGGTTGCTCAAGACACATGTCAAGGGATCAAAGCAAGTTTATCAACATTAGGTAGACAGATGGAGGTAAAGTAAATTTTGGGAACAATGCATTTACAAGAATCATTGGAAAAGGTACAGTTACCATTGATAATGGAAGAGCTAAAGTGTGGGATGTCTTGTATATAGAAGGATTAAAGTATAATATTCTAAGTGTCAGTCAGATATGTGACCAAGGTTTTGATGGAATATTCAAATATAAATGATGTCAGATTTGAAATTCAGATATAGGTAAATTGGTAGCAAAAACTATCAGGATCAATAATAATACATATATACTTGATGAAAAAAATGAAGAAAATTTGTGATGGAAAGATGAAAGAGGATAAGAATATCTCTCATTTTCTTCAAATAGACAATGCCATTAACTCCACTGCAGTTCTTGACAAAGAAGAAGCCAAGTCTATATGGAAGTTAAAAAGAGGAACTGACAAGTTCAAAGGTAAGCTTCCTTTCAAGTGCTTTAAATGTGGAAGAATAGGTCATTATGCATCTAAATGTCCCTATGTTAAGATGAATGATATTGATGATGAGCCAAGATTCATATCCAAACATAAAAAGCAGAAGAAAAATAGTAAGAAGAAGAACTTCTATTGAAAAGAGAAAAGTGACAGTGAATGTAATGAAAGTATGATCGATAAAGCTTAGGGTTGATGTTGTCGCTCCCAAAGATAGCCTTGGATTGATTACAAGACCAGTGCCTGGGAACATCTAGATTTGGAGTGTCTTAAATGATGCTTAGTGAAATAGAGACCTCACATATATTCTATTTGTATATATAAAATGGTATGGGTTGTTTCATTCATCTAAAGGAGTAAGACATGAATTTCTGGTACTTCTTCACATGTACAAATCTCAAAAATATATGCATAAATAGTGGAGGCCGAGTAGTTCATGGAATTATAGTTTAATAACATTTTATAGAGAAATGAGAGAGGATAAGAAGAAATAGAAAATCATCACATAGAGCTTAAAGCATCTAGAATTCTATCTTCAACACATAGAGCTTGAAGCATTAAGGATTTCTACACTTGTTTAAGTTATGGGTAGAAATAATGGATAAAAGAGGGATGAATGCTTTGATTCATGTAGCGCAAATTTAAACATATAATTTCAATAATCCATACAGGAGCATGCATTGACAATGTCAATACAAATGAATCTGTGAGAAGGTTGCAGGCACATGCATTAACATATCGATACAAATATATTTGTGAGGAAGTATGAAATATTTCTAGCAGCTATGATTACATGAATTCAAAGGAGAAACATGAACATAAAGGGTTTTAACAAAGGGATAACATACTATAATACTTGAAGGGGGAATCACCACCATTTCCTTGATATTCTGAAAGGTCTGTATTATAAAGCTATACAGTCTGAAAATAACACGTAGTGTTTTCTTTAGAAATTTTGAACCCTTGTAAAGTGTTGCTTCCCCTTATTTATCTAGAGAAGGGGAGCTCTTGAACATTTTCTACAACAAAATATCTTCTGCCGAGTCTCAACTGTCAGATTGATTAGATGTCTTGTCCAAGGATGGCTCTATGGCCCAAAAACATTACAAAACATTAATTACCTCTTTGAATGACCACACACTACATGAATAGAAAACAAGTCAATCAATTAGATGAAAATGCCAATAAAATATCTTCATGTCAATCCCTACGATCACTACTGCTTCAGGTTCTAGTTTGCTCATGGTATGGCCTCATGTGCTGCTCAACAGACTCAAGTCGCTTCTTGCTTTACTATTTGAACCATTCATCCTTTAAATTTGGGAGTGGATGCCATCAATTTCATGTTGCAGTATTGAAGTAGAGGACCCTTGGGCAGTACTTCATCTTCCTTCAGTATGGGGCCACCATGCTGGATAATAAAGTCCTCCTAGGCCACTAAGTCCTTGTTTATTTCTGTCAACATCGACCTTGGTTCTGTGTCACAAAAGGCCTTTCTAGATCAGCCCATGCTGGGTTTGAATGCTCCATCTCCCATATTAAATGCCTTAGTTGCTGACCCACCACACCATTAAAGTTTTACAAAACACTATCGATGCCCTAATATGCCTGGTGATGTACTTATGTCTTAATATGGAGGACTTTCTAGTGCTGGCCCTTATCACTAAAACATTACGAAACATAAGAGTTATGATCCCCTTTAAACCCTCTTACTTTGAAACTCTTCCTATGACCGGGGTCTAGAACCAGGGGCTTAGCCTCAGGCACTAGGACCATGGGACTTCCTGCCAATGGAATTCTTCCTTTGTTATATGAAATCTTGCATACTGATGATTTATAACACTTGTCTCTGATATTTCCCCTTGAACCTTGCGATCATAGATTTGTGGGATCAGCCCCACCCAGGGTCTCGTAATCGCAACACGGGGGAGGGAGTTGAGGACGAGTGGATTTTAGAGGGGGGCATGCATGGTAAGTGAAGGGGGGGGGGGGGGAAAAATGATATGAGAGGGACATGTAGCGGAGGGTCCTGGTGGGGAAACCACTTTTTAGACACCCCCCTCCCCCCCCCATTGATAAACAGAAACATGGCAGGGGGGGCCGAAAAGGCCCGGGAGTTGTTTATTTGGGTGGAGTCAATATGGGCCATCCAGAGATGGGGGGTGGTGAATGAGAATGTAGCCTTTGAAAGGGACAGACTCAACAAATTTTTAACTCTATTGTATAAAATATCGCATCCGGACGGTTGTCGCATATCGCAATCACAAACTATAAGGGACTTTGGCAGAGGAGGGGCTTTGCTTTATGCGATCACTGATTGCAGGATTTGATGATGTCATCAGTTCCACGTGGCACCTCCTGAGTGGTGACACATGTCACCTAGAAATGCCCCCATAGGAGCCCTAAAAATGTCGAATCTGTGTGCCACGTGTCCTCCATACTGCCACATCATGCTGACATCAGTTGCCATGTGGATTCATCTGGACCAATGGTGCTCTGCCACGTGGCCCCATCGAGGAGAGAGAAAAGGCCCATCTGCCTCAGGTTTTGCAACTTGTTTCCTTTGTCAAATGAAATTGGCCCCTCCGCGCACTTTAACATTAAGGCCTAGTTTTCAAAAATTTTCATGACCAAGTACTTGTGTGCACCCATTTTCCCCTACGATTACTGATATGTGATATCGACACTTTACACCATGAACTGCTGATGCGTTACGTGCCCTGGGCCTCCGACTGCGGACTTGCAATTTGTGATATCAGCGATAAGCCAATCACCAGTTTCACTGCCTTCCACTGCTACTATTCTAGAAAAGCCTCGACCGCGATTTACGATGAGCCTGACCCTTAGCCATTTCTCTTTGTTTTTTAGCTTTGAAAGGGTATCTTCATTTTTCTCTAACTTTTGATCCAGGAGTTTGTTTTTAGACTTCCGCATACCGTTGGAAAGCTTGTTTTGAGCACTAAGCAATAGAGAGAGTATGATTTGGCTTTGATTACTTCTATGACCGGGAAGATGGCTTAAAACTTCACTGCTCTTTGGCAACTTTGATCAACTGAAAACTCATAATGAAGTGAGTGACAACAGGTGAAATATTATTCATAGTTGAAATATAAGAACCTTAAGTAAAGATAGATTATGAAGGAGAACTTAAATGTTCGTTAAAAGAGATAAGAATTCTAAAAAAAGAAGGAATTTCAACTTATGTTGTAGCTTCAAGACAAAAATTTAAATGAAGACATTATTATTACTCTCATGGTAAAACTAGAAAAGCAAAAGGGTAAAGAAGTTTTTGTGAGAACAGTTACATGAGAAGGAACAACTTTTTGAAAGACTAGAGGAAGTGGTCCTCTTAGGAGAAGAATTGGAGTAGATCAAACAAAAGTTTCACAAAGGGATTGAATCACTAGATCACATTCTCATAATATAGAGGTCTCCTCTTATTAAAATAGGTCTTAGTAATCAAGGAAATCATGAGGAACCCAAGAACAATGGTCCCTCAAGCTCATCAAATGAAGAGCATATCAAGAAGCTCAATCAGACATTTAATGCATCTAGAAATAAATTTCTTATAGACCAAAGAAAGTAACGAACCCAACCAATTATGTTCATTTCAATGACTAAGGATAATTCTAGGAAGGGGTAGAATATAAAATCCAATAATGAAGAAAGAGGATCTCTTATGAAAAGGAATCCTTAGAAAGGATCCACAAGCAGAAATGAAGCAGTGTTGAAAATCAACAAATGAATATGGATCCTCACAAAGAATCCACAAGTAATAATGAAGCAGGTGTTGGAAATCGAAAAAAGGACATGGCTCTTCTAAGGAATAACTTCAGAAAATCAAGATCTCCCTCTACATCCATGTATGAAAATAAGTTCCTTGGTTATTACTTTTGATGTAAAAAAATTGGGCACAAAGCATGAATTGTAGAACATATAATGAGGTCAAGAATAGAGGATATTATCAAGTGTTCTATGAAGACACGTGAAATAAATTAGGAGAGTGCACCAACCACTCACGCAATGTTAGATCATATATCACGAAATTACAAACTCAACTTGAGATGGTGCAACAGAGAGGGACTTCCTATCAATATAAGATCTACAAGATGGAGAATAGGTCAAGTAGGACCTTGATTAGATTTGATTTCTCAGATCTAATCCCTTGGTGAAGGC
Source organism: Pinus taeda (assembly GCA_000404065.3). Lineage (NCBI taxonomy): Eukaryota > Viridiplantae > Streptophyta > Pinopsida > Pinales > Pinaceae > Pinus > Pinus taeda. Next base: position 35,724 of record APFE030689950.1, on the reverse strand, counting down.
TTCTTCAAGGCAAACATTTGTTTGATCAAAACTTGAAGAATGCATGCAGGTAGAATGAGCACATTGAGGAAAACATATGAACAATAGTAGGGAATTTTTTAGTTAGTATGAGAAGTAAGGTTGATGCAGTAAAGACTTCATCACGTCCATGGGTCCACAGGAAAATTCAAAAACACTAGAGAGCATTGGAAACAAGTTATGTATGAAGGAAACTTCAGGTCCGTAGGATAGTATAGGGGAAAATAGAGAATGTAGATATGACATGTACTTATCAATGCAGGAAGCATGGTCTCAGGGGGAGACTTTGAAGGTGTAGGAATAATTGTGAACAACTTTGGTAGTAAGAGATTTAGACCGATCCATAAGATAACATATGATCTTAGGGGTAAAATATATCCACGTGGAAGCATGATTGTATGGCAACAGAAAGGAATTATGGTTTTTGCAGGTACACAAGGTTAGGAACAGTTCAAAAGCTTTGGCAGCATACTTACAGAGCCCTTATTTCATAGAAGAACATTTTGTGGATTTCTAATAGATACTTAGCAGATGCAAAAATTATGGTAGAAATCTATCCACCATAGAAGCAGGTTTGCATATGAATATGGCAAACATTATTGAGCCTTTTCCATTGATGTCAAAGGGGGAGAGATTGGAGACATTGATACAAACCGAAAGAACAAGAATATTGGAAGAGAAAATGTACGTATTGACAAAAATAAGGGAGGAATATTCATAGTCGGGCAAGGTGAGTTGTTAACACCATATTAGGGGATTTTGGTTCGATTGACATCATTAAGAATGAATGTCTGATGGTGCCTCCATTAATGAAAAAGGGGGAGACTATTGCACATAGTGTTGTCACTGATGAAAACAAGGTGCCATTGATGTCAAATGGAATTTCTGAGACAACAGTAGCATCATTTATGGATCATAGGAAGTAATATGACAATTAGACATCTTGAATATCTTAATTAGGTGAATTCCAATGAAGCTTGAAGTTTATTGAGTTTTTTTACTAAGTTAAGAAGCCTAATGATCCTATAGATAGAATGATTGCACACGTATCATAGATACCTTTGCAACAATATATCCCACTATAAAAGAATCCTCTTTGATGTGAATTTATAGCCATTTTAAAATCATCATTAGTTGGAGGTCCAAACCATAGGACAAAAATCCAAATTATTGATATGTTAAAGAGTGCACACTTTTTATGGTGCATCCATGGCTCATTGACTAGATCAATGGCGGATCTTAATAGAATTTGCATGAAATTTAACCTATTAAATATTTGAAGCTTTGAAATCACTTTTTTGTTTCTTTTTCTTCTTTTTTATCTACCTCAATCCCTACAGAAGAGATAATATCTCAAAGTCCAACACCTTTATTTAACAACATGTAACATTTTTCATTACTTAAGGAAATGTTAGTTTCTTGGAATTTGATTAAGAAGTTTCCAAGATTCTCTAATGCTTCCTCAAATGAGTCACCATAAATAATAAAATCATCCATGTACATTGATTATGGATTAAGTCCGAAAGGATTCATAGTGCCTCTCTCGAATGTGCTAGAGCATTAAATGATCCATAAAACAACACTCAATAAGTGAATGTACCCCATGGGTTTGTGAATGTGGTTTTGTATTGATCATTTAGTGCAATCTATATTTCATGATAGCCACTAAAACCATCCAAAAATTAAAGAAATATATTTTGTTTGCTAGGTTGTCTAGAGCTTGGTCAATGAATGGAAGATGTAAATATTCCTTCACGGTGGCTTTTTTTAAATCTTGGAAATCCACATAAATTTTCTATTTACCATTCTTCTTTGGAGCCATAGCAATAGGTGAGACCTATTTGATAGATAAATTTGGCATCAAGAAGCCTTTGCAATTCATCTTTAACGACTTCTTTAAGGGCTAGGTTCATATGCCTTTGGGGTTACCTAATAAGATGGGAATCACTCTGAATATAGATATGATGAGAGCTAGTGTTAAGGTGTATACCTTTAATTTCATGGTAGTATCATACAAAAGAACTTGATTTTTTTTTTTGTGGGACTTGGATCAATTTTTCCTGCTAGGATTCAATAAGTTGAGAAGTTATATGCAAAAATTCAGTTTGGTTGATACCAAAGGGCATGTTGTAGCACTATTCTTTCTATGCGGTGGCTACCACAATAGTACAAAATGTAGAAGGGGATGTTGAAACACTATTTTCCTACACGTAAACCTCCAAAATTTGATTTAACTAAAGATAACACAAATTAAAATTCTATGTAAAATCTAAATTGTAGAGGAAAGTGTTCATTTCGATTTCCTCCATGTTTTCTTTGAAGTTCATTACTTGATCTATTGCAAATATGATTGTACAAATTCTCCATCACTGTTGGCATTGTCATACCATAGAGTATTTTCTAGCTAAGTGATGGAATTTTTAGGTGGGTATAAGGTCTCTGGTTTCACTAAATCCCCATGTGAACTAAAAATATTTCTAGATTTGCAACTTATAAAAGCATTTGTGGTAGCAAGCCATGGCCTACCAAGGATCATGGGATGTTCGAAAAAGAATATTTGGAATATAAGATGATAAATTCTATGAAGTAATCACAAGAGTCAAATGAGACAATAACATCATCCAATATTCCCTCTCATGTTATCTTGGATTTTTTAGCTAATTCAAGGATGGTAGGAATTGGATGAAGGTTAGGAAAATTGAATTTCTTCATGGCTTTTCAATAACTTTCTACAGTGTTAGCTTACTTGATGGCTCAAATATTTTTTGTAGCTTTTATCAAAATATTAATTAAACTCAAAAAAATGAAAATGGCAATGCCAAAACACACCCAAAAGATCATATGATCATAGGTTCAAGTCCTGGAAATTTACAGTTTTCTCAAGAATTTTGCATTAACAATTGTGCTAGAATTAGAATGGTTATCTGATTTAAAGTCCCTACTTAGAGATAGTTGTATAACAACATTAGATGATGGCTCTTGATGGGAAGTTGTCACAAATACAATACTAGATGTCAAGGATGATATTGTAATACTAGCAACTTGAATCCCATCTTTGAGGTGGGGTCGCTGGGGGGTGGGATGGGGTGTGAAGGGGTATTAAAAATAACTTAGGAGTGAGCTACCTTCTCAATGAGTTATGTGTGGTAGTCTCTTGGTCTTGAGAAGAGCTAAGACCAATTCCCTAAAATTCTCCAATGTCAAAATAAATGGCATGGAGACTTAGAATGAACTCAGTTGCACATAATTCCCAAAAGAATACAAGGGAACCTCTCTATTATTGTAAGGAGGTTTTCCAAATACTATAAGCTATTAATCCATCTAATTGTCTCTCCATGTTGGGATGTGCACTAGTCCATGGAATGATGCCTCTTTCTTGAACTAAGTAAGCGTTTGGTTCTAAGGTCAGTGAACAAGAACAATACTAGTCTCGTTTATATTAATATTTTTCATCTCTTCCTTACTAATGCCACTTGAATAGTACTCTCTCATCACGACCCTATATTTGGATATAGTTGGATATATCATATAACTAACCACATAAATGGCCAATGGAAGCAAGTAACTATGATGTCATGTAAGCTACACAATTATGTTTTTAAGTTCATTTAGACATTAATCAAACTCATTTTATAGGTTTTATGAAAAATTATGATTCTATGTTTCAAGAAAATTTAACTACATAATGATGGAATAATAAATACAATTAAACAATAATGCACACAAGCATTAAAAATATAATAATGACATTTAAAATTAAATGTACATAGAAATAAGATAATCTCCCCATAAAATATCATGAGCTAATAATACATATGCCCCATATATATATATATAGCTCATTTATACATTAATCAAACTTATTATATAGGTTTTATAAAAAATTATGGTTTTATGTTTCAAAGAAGGTTTAAATACATAGTAATGGAATAAGAAATACAATTAAGCAATAATACACAAATATTAAAAAATATAATAATGACATTTAAAGTTAAATGTAAATAGAAATAATATCTCTCAATAAAATGTCATGTGCTAATGATACATATGCCCTATAAATATGATGAGTGCTAATAATATATAAATATGAGTGCTAATAATATATATGTCTAGGCCCTAGAAGTGTGAGTGCTAAAAATACATATATCTAGGCGCTAATTTTTCATGGACTTATGGAACAAGTTTACATTGATGGAGAAAAAAACACCCTAAATTAATAAGAAATGATTAAAAAAATCAATCGTTTAAAATAATTTATTAATTTTTATGTGTTTTTTTAAATTTAAAAAAACTTTAAAAAACAATTCGAATACAATTTTTCACGATAAGGAAAAAACCAATTTAAAAATATATAATATAATTTAAAATAAAATCTTAATTCCAATTATCTCAAAGGTTTAATAACTTAACCATGTAGTGTGCACATCTCCTTGTTGCATTTTACCAACTTAAATAGTATACTAATTAAGATAATTTATTAGAAACTTATTTGCAACAAAATGCTTTTCCTTACAGCTTTATGCTAAATATTGGAAAAAGATACTTATGATATTTATGACATGTAGTTCAATTTGAGGAAATTCTAAAATATTTTTTAAGATTTTGAGAAGAGAATAGTTTTTTTTGTTTATCAAAATAGATAATAGGTTTTTATTAGAGTGGAAAACCATTGTAACTCAAGCAATTAAAGAAATAATATAATATTAATAAAAATTATATTAATATTTACAATAAATATATAAATAAAAAGAAACCATTTTCAATTTTCTTTCGGGGTTGTCTTAGAAGACGCGATGGAAAAGTCCGTGGACCGCAGCATACAGTATTCGACCATTGAAACCTGCTGCGAGTTTGAATTAACGAAGACTGAATTGAGCATATACCTTCTGAACGGCTTCTGCGCGACGTCTACTCGCAAAACTTATTACCATATTACCCGAGAAAGGCAACCATGGGTTCAGAACACATAATACTCACTTCTAATGAATCCATGCAGATGTCGGGAAGGGGAGCTTCGCCTTCCAGTACTTCACAAACATGCCGCATTTCCAGTCTTCTCTCTGGCTCCGGGTGACAACACGACAACCCCAATTTCAGCACCAGCTCCATCTCGCCCACGTCATATCCGTCCTTCCCCAGCTTTGGATCCGACGCCTCCACGAGCCTGTCCTCGCTGTACAGCTGCCACGCCCACTCAACCAAAATCGTTTCCTCGGCGTCCTTCGACAGATCCACGGGTCTCCTTCCGCATGCCACCTCCAACAGCAAAACCCCGAAACTGAATACGTCCGATCTGGGAGAGGCCTTCCCCGTGTGTATCAGCTCCGGCGCTATGTAACCCAGCGTTCCCACCACATGCGTCGTCTGAGGATTCTCGCTGTGATCATAAAGCCGAGCGAGTCCAAAGTCTCCTAGCCGCCCGTTGTGATCGGAATCCAGAAGCACGTTGCTCGACTTGATGTCTCTGTGGATCACCATTTTCTCCCAGCCCTCGTGCAGATACAGCAGTCCCGCCGCCACGCCCTTCAGGATCGCGTATCGCCGATTCCACGGCAGGACTGTTGTTGGGTTCCCGAATATGAGATTATCCAAGCTGCGGTTGGGCATGTAGTCGTAAACGATGAATAATTGCTTCTGCCTTCGGCACCAGCCCCGGAGATGAACCAGGTTGCGGTGCTGTAGGCGTCCCATGCTCGAGATCTCTGCCACAAACCCTTTCATTCCCTCCGTGAACTCCTTCATTATGCATTTCACTGCTACTTCTTGGCCGCTGCTGGGGAGAACACCCTTGTAAACCTTGCCAAATCCCCCTTGCCCCAAAACGTTATCAGACCGGAATCTGCTGGTGGCGATGCTGAGCTCCTCGTAAGTGAATCTATGGGGCCAGTACTCCTGCTCCGATTCCTCAATCGTTTCCCTGTTTCTCGCTCTTCTCAGAATCAGGGCCGTGCCAACAGCCAGTGAGACGAGAACAACAGTCGCCACGGTGATCCCGGCTATGAGTCCGGGATCCGTACGTTTCGAATACATATTCGCAAATGAAGGGAGACGCGACACATCGAGCGGCGGCGCCGTCCCTTCAGTGGTGAAGCTCCACGCCATAACGTAATGGTCTTCCACAAAGATTCCCGTGGCCGCTGAAAATCCAACAAACATCTTCTCTTGCAGAACGTTGTGGAGGTCGATTTTCAGAGATATCAACGGTCTCTGAAGTCTCGGCAAGCCGGCCAATGTGATGGTAACGTTGAGGCGGCTTTGTGCATGATTGTAATCGATCCAGACCTGTATATTCCTTCCACACTTGAGGCTCAATCCATGGAAGCTGTCCTCCCCGCTCCAGTACCCAGCAGGCTCGGTCACCACTGACTTGAGATCGTTGATGTCCACGCCCACGTGGTTGGCGTCTGGGTCATTGAATTCCACACTCCTGGCCGTGTCGAACTCCACTGCAAACATGTGATTGGATGCCTGCCCGCAGCTGGTGATGTTTAACAAGCCCAAAAAGTGGGCTGGCAGACCGCCCAAGGGAGACCTGTGGGGCATCATGACGAAGGCTATTCCGTGACCCCCCGCCTCAGAGGGACGAGACACCATTGAGAAAACGAAGGTAGTGCTGAAGGAGGAAACTGTCTCATTGCTTTTCATCTGCACGGGAATTGAATATAGCGCGCGGCCTGAAATGAAATTCGATTGATTTGTAAGGACAAGCACGGGTTCGAAGGGCATGACTGAAGCAACCCCTCCCAAGAATAAACTGCTTCTATTGAATCTGTCGAAAACGAAAGTGGTGTTTCGATGATCCTCCTCCATGGTCTGTGCGACAAAAAGTGGTATTATTAGGTAGCTGAAGGCTATCAAGAGGAGGCTGCGACATGGGAGCATCACCATTCTTCTCTTTAGCATGAACTAAATTTCTCTCAAGAGCAAATGAGTTGATCTCAAGAACAAATGAATGGATTTGAATTGATCTTAATACACGGATACTCTCACTTTTTCGTCACTTTGATTATATTTTTCAAGCCTTTGAACCCGGGAGCAACGTCCTCGCTCACCAATCATCATCAACTTGATTATATTTTTCAAAACTTGAATCCGGGACCAACCTCCTCGCTCATTTGACAATTACCAACTGAGCTGTCTCATTGGGCTACATGGATATTCAACGTCCTCGCTCACCGACCGTTACCAAGAGCTGTGTCACCAGGTTATATGGATACTCAGAAAATATGGATGCCGTTTTTTTATTTAAATTTTAGTTGTTTTTTAGTGAGTTTTTTTTAGTTTTTTTTGAGTTGTTTAAGTTTAATTTTTCTAAAATATAATAGGAATTTATTAAAATCACAAGCTAATAATTTCTACTCAATCAAAATGCTCTAAAATATTTTCATATGTTAAATCTATATACATTAAAAAAACAACCAACCAATATTTCAAAATTTTTAGCTAATTTCAACACCAAAAAATTCAAAGTATACCATTCCTTTCGATATTGCGCTCAACATCTATTCTTACACAGCAATGTTGACTACCGTCTATCCTTACCTGTATTCCACAATCAATATTGACAGCCGTCTATCCTGACCTGTATTCCACAATCAGATCTTCCATAGCAATTTTGACTGCCGTCAGTCCTTACCTGTATTCCACAATCAGATCTTCCACAGCAATGTTGATTGCCAACTATCCTTACCTGTATTGATGATAAGTGACCGGCTATGCCCTAATAATATGAGATTAGAACCGGCTGTGCCCTGATATATCAAACATTTTCAGCACTTTTGTAAAGTGACGAGATAATTATTAATTATATTTTGAATATAAATATTAATTTCATGGTTTATATAGTATTGGGAATTTCGATTTAGTTATTTCGGAGTTTATATATTTTATTTATTTATTTTGTATCAATTGTATAGTGTTAATAATTATAATATATTTATTTAGTTTGTAGTAATTGCATAGTTTTAATAATTATAATATGATGATAATGATAATGTTTTTTAAAATCAATGAAGTCTATTAGATTTTAAGAAAAAAGAATCTCATTGTTATTCTTTAAAATACTTGTTTTTGTGATAAAAAAAATTCAAGGTTCCAAAATCAATATAATTAAATTGACTTAATATGTCAATTGATAATTATAAATTTTGTGCAAGATTTCATGGAACTTTAAATAATCTATTTTTTAATTAAGCAAAGTCTTTTGTTAGAAATCACATAAGAGAAATTTTTGACTCAGGCTTTCGAACCAACAAGTGTATGATTTGTCATCAAAACCAAAAAACTTTG